>MEIZ01000203.1:101355-148251 GCA_001723225.1 Globodera ellingtonae | reverse complement strand
ATCAACGCACCCCATCTAATAATTTTTTAGTTACTTTTTTGAACATTTTATTTTTTGAAGAAATAGTGTGCTAAAAAGAGAGAGTCAGACGGTTAGAGTAATTTGGTCATCAACGCACCCCATCTAATAATTTTTTAGTTACTTTTTTGAACATTTTATTTTTTGAAGAAATAGTGTGCTAAAAAGAGAGAGTCAGACGGTTAGAGTAATTTGGTCATCAACGCACCCCATCTAATAATTTTTTAGTTACTTTTTTGAACATTTTATTTTTTGAAGAAATAGTGTGCTAAAAAGAGAGAGTCAGACGGTTAGAGTAATTTGACCAAATTACTCTAACCGTCTGACTCTCTCTTTTTAGCACACTATTTCTTCAAAAAATAAAATGTTCAAAAAAGTAACTAAAAAATTATTAGATGGGGTGCGTTGATGACTAAATTACTCTAACCGTCTGACTCTCTCTTTTTGCACACTATTTCTTCAAAAAATAAAATGTTCAAAAAAGTAACTAAAAATTAGGTGTTTTGAATTTTGCGGATAAGAATTTTGCGGACAGGAATTTTGCGGATAAGAATTATGCGGATAAGAAATTTGCGGACAAGAAATTTGCGGATAAGAAATTTGCGGACAAAATTGATGCAAAAAAACAAACCGAAACAAAGTCTTTAAATTAACTTTTCGCACAACAACTTTAGGCTTGTTAATTAAAAAATTCAAAAGGCGTACGTTTTTAATAAGTCAAATTTTTGCATTAATTTATTTATTGAGTTAATAGAAAAGATTAAAAAACCAATATGTTTGTAATTTAATTGAACCCAAAAATCAATGTTTTTGGAGCCATTATACATTTATTTTTGGTTAATTAAAAAGGTCGATTCTCAATTCTTCGTTATTTTTTCCATTTTGAAATGTTTAATTTTTATTTTTTTTATTCTAAATCTTAAGTTGTTATTTTATTTCAATTATCCAAGGAGCTATTTACATACTGTTATGATTTTGTAATTTGAAATAAGAATTAATTATTAAATATAAAAGTTTTTTTTTGCCTTTAATGATCAGAATCTATTTTTTTATGTGGTAACTTCTTAATTTAATTAAATACCGAGACTATTTGTGATAAAATATTTTAAAGTCTAAGTGGTTTTACGTTACGTTTCACGCGATACATGAATAACAAAATATTCTATATTTTTTTAAATGTAAATTAACATTGCGTAAAAATAATTACATAAAGAAAGCTAAAAAAGAGCGCGAATGAGTGAACCAGTAAATGAACAGGAAAAAACATTTGCAAAAAATTGTACGCTACATCTGTGTTGTCGGCTCAAAAAATCTATTTATGAACATAAAAAATCATTTTTGAATGCCAGTTACATTATTATTCATTTGTTTTAAATATTTGTTTTTTTAAGAACATCGAATCAGCAAAATTGACATCCAATATTTTAAAGGGATTTTAGATTATTTTATTTCTTTTTGAATATGCCTTTAATATTTATTTTTTTAAATGAACTTTTAAATAGGGTCTTTTTACTCATGGTTTCTGAGTCAATGTTCGTCTTTGCGCTGTGAGGAGATTGTAAAATTATTCACCTTTTTTTTATTTGATTCATTTTTTGTTTTATTTTTAATATATTTTGTCAAACTTCAAATTTTTTTAATATAATTTTAATAGTGTTTTTCACAAAAAGTTTTTTGATTAGGTCAAATAATTTTGTTAGTTATTAAAATTTTTATTGGCATTGAATTGAGTGCAATTTTACATATTTTAATAGATTTGCTCTGAGTTAAACTTTATTGGATTCCCTCGACTGCCTTTAGTTAAGAGCCGGGTTTATTCAGCTCTTATGTCTTCGGGGAGGTACAGGTCCAGATGCGCGACACAGTGGTCCAAGATGTGCTATCGCTTTTTCTCTTTTCTTTAAACGATAAATTTCAAATTACTTTTTGTTATGTTACCTTGAAAGTTTGCACTTTTATTTAAATTGCTTTCCGTTAATCATTTTTTTTAATCTTTTTGTACTCTTTCTTAATTTATCTTTTTTTACTCTTTCCGTTAATTAAATTTTTAACCTTCCGGGTAAACTTTTTTCATTTTTTTCTCTTTTTGTTTATTAAAATTTTTTACCTGGTTTTACTCTTTTCGTAATGCCAACACTGATTGTAGTATTTGTTATCCAAACTAATAATTATTTTGGATTAAATTTTAGTTATGGCCATCATAACTTCTTTCATTTATTAAACAATGTATATGATTTTATCAAAAAAAGATTACAGAGTTGAACGAAATGGTTGACCATAAAAATGCTGTAAGTTTGTGGAAAGAATTGGACTCAAAAACTAATTAATAAGGTTTAAGGTTAATTTATTAAATTTTGCATATGTATTGAAAAATATTTAATCATTTAGGTGTTTGAATTAAAAAAAAATATATATTTTTTTTTTGTTTAAACATATTTAAATCAGTTAGTGAGTGATCAGTCCGAAACAGTTTAATAATCTGTCCCTAAATATATAAGCTGATCAAACATATTAGGAAACCAAACATTTTAGTCAATCTTTTGCGATTTTAAAATGATCCGACCTGATTAATTAGATTAGTTACGTAATTTATCGATATAATCATTTGTTTACGCAAGAATAAATGATATTATTAATAAATAAGGTTTCATTGTGGGGATAATGACCTTTCAAATAGATGCAGACCATGCCATTCACCTCCATTGAACATTCCACAGATATACACCGCACATTCAACGGAAGAAACTGTTTGGTGGTGTTGCAATAAAAGCCAATTATTTGTTGAAACAGCCTTTTTGTGGTTTTGATAAAATGATATTAACAAATGCTACAATTAAATTGATTCGATCACAGAGTCAGCCATTGTTTATAATTAATAAATAAATTATGAAATTCATTCAACTAATCGTAGTGAATTTATTTGACCAAAAATTTTGTGGTTTCTTTTTGATTATATTTTATATTTATAATTAGAATTTCTTTCTTTTTTTTTTTAATTTAACAACACCAGCATGTCCAATTCATGGCCACAGAATGTTTGGTAGCTTTTTTGCGCCATACACGTTGCAATACGGGCGCGACCATTGCCTCACTTTGATAATTTAAATGAACTTCTTCCAAATTATTGTTAAGTTACGAAAATTAAATAGGAAATATACTTTCAATAAGGGCTGACCATTTCAATAGCAAAGTTTTGTTGCTTATTTTTATCATTTCATATTTAGAGTGCGTTGTAATAATTATGGATTAAAAGGATTTTCTTTTAGAAAAATCACAAAATACATTAATGTTTATTATTTTATGTTATTTCTTTTATAAAATAAAGATTGCTAGCCATATAATTTAACTTTTGTGTATGCATTTTATTATTATTAAAAGGTTTTACTTAGATCAATCATCAAAAATAGCAGCATGATTTTTATTGTTGCGTAGTTTATTTCGTTTAAATTTTAGTTTTTAAAAATTTATAAACACGAATGCCCGGATTCGTCCACTGCAGTTCGAGCTTCATTATGACAACCTGTTGTCTTGCTATTGCAATTATTTGCTCCCATTGCTCATGGCCACAGTAAATTTTTATTAAAATAAAAGTTTTTTGTTTTTTATAAATTTAATAGCTTTTCAAGCATTTCTTTATGGGCGTGAGTTCTTTCGTGTTTTGCTAAAATGGTGATTGGATGATTAAGAGCATCATCCAAATTATTGTTAAGACAGGGTAGTAATTCGGTTGGTATTCCTTTGCATTAGTATATTTATAAAGTTTTATTTTTACTTTTAAATTTTTTAATTATATTTATAATACAGTCTTGGCTGCGCTTTAAAATGTTTTGGTTATTTAGATATTATTAAATATAACGCTGGCTTCAAAAACTACATCGGCATTTGTCTAGAGGGACGCGGCAGGATAATATGGGGTATGTAATCCCCTCGCCGTAAATATTGAAGCTTATTTTCCCGATTTCCAACATTTTTCTCATTTTTACATGCTGGTTCTATTAAATTTATTATTATGTTCTTTTGAATCTTTAATTATAAAGCATGTTGTGTTTTCAAAGAATTAGTAATTTAGTTATAAAATTAATAAAATGCTTAAACGGCTGAAACATCCAACACAATGTCGCTTTATCTCTTAATTTCGTTTTAATTTAATTCGATTCATTTACAAAATGTTTTCAAATCAACTAGCTAAACAAGATTATTTTCTATAGCCTTTAATTTTATTTCATTATTGTTTATTTACAATGCATATTTTTAAATGGTTTGTTAAAAATCAATTTTAATCTGTTTATTTATATTAACATAATAAGCGCGCAGTCAGATATTTATTAAAATGGGTTGATTTATATTTTGTTTAGATCACCGATCTAGTCATTTGCTTTAAAGGGTTTATTATTAAATTATTTATGAGTGACAATGAAAGCGAGATGTTCACATCCCAAATAAAGTTTGGCCTATTGTTTGTATTTTTATTCGTATACTAAATTGAATTTTTTAATTTTTAGTTAACATTTATTTCAAATTATAATTTAACAATATTGGGTAATAATGCGCGCTTATTACAATTTTTTGTTTAAAAATTATTAATGTTTTTTTATCGCACAAGTATTATGGTACGCAAATCATTTATAATTTCAGTATATACAATTGCTCGAGCTACTGCGTATTGGTCGTCTACGTCAGGGTTGTTCCGGGTTGAAAAAAATCCCGGGTCGGGTTTCGGATCAGGTCGGCCAAAAAAACCTCGGGTCGGGTTTCGTGTCTCGGGTCGAGAAAAAGCCGGGTTTCGGCTCATCGGGTTTCGGGTCTTCGTGTTAAAAATTTTTTTCTTCTAAATTTTCACCAAAAATCAAAAAATATGTAAAATCATAAATTGGTAAATAATGGCGCAAAACAACAATTTCTCCAAGCTTTATCAAAGGCTTCTTCAAATCTGTGAGTATTATACCAGCCGTCGAAAACAGCCTCCTTTTTTTTTGGGAATTCGGCTTTTGGGGGTGGGAGGGGTCGGCGGTGCCGATAGGCGCCGCCGAGAAAATTTTGAATTTTTTGACTCAATTCGTTAAAAAATTTGCAACCAAATTTTAAAATATGGCAATTTATTGAAGCTTTTAGGAATGGGAAGGGCCCGGCGGCTCCGATAGGTGCCGCCGGGAGAAATTTTAAATTGATGCCAATATGTTAAGAAAATTATTACGAATGTTGCAAAACAAAAGGCCCCCTATGGTTTTAAAAAAAGAATTTGCGAAAATTTGTTAAGAGATTTGCAACCAAAATTTTGAAAATACGGTAATTTTTTGTTATCATTTTATTTTTTTTATTCGAAATTTTTAAGGAAAAATTCCAAAATTTTCGGCCAATTTTCCTCTGACCAGGAATGGTCGAACCTTAAAAATGTTGTTCTGATTTTGGCTCAACATTCTTACCTATATTGTTTTATTGTATTGGGTTGGAAGGATTTCATTGAGAATTTCGAAGCGTTCTTTAATTAATATTAAATTCAGCGCCTCCCCTTAACGAAAAATCGGGAAAAATTCAGCAGTTTTTGGACCAATTTCCTTAACAAATTGAGTCAAAAATTCAAAATTTTCTCGGCGGCGCCTATCGGCACCGCCGACCCCCCCCCCCCNACCCGAAACCCGACCCAAAAACCTCGGGTCGGGTTTCGGGTATCGGGTTGAGAAAAATGTCGGGTCCTTCGGATCTGGTCGGCCAGAAAAACCTCGGTCGGGTTTCGGGTATCTGGTCGAGAAGAAGACCGGGTTTCGGCTCTCGGGTTTCGGGTTTCGGGTAACCCGGAGCAACCCTGGTCTACGTTGTCACGCCCTTCTAAGGGTTTGACTGTGTATTTTAAAATAATATATATATTTTTTATTTTTAATTAACATCGCCCTTTAAAATTGAAAATATTAATTGTTTTTCATTGTATCCATTAAGTATTGCAAATAAATTAATACTGTCGTCAATATGTCAAAGTCTAAGATTTGCATCTTAGTTTTTTTATATTTAGAAATAATTAATTTATTGCAGCAAAATGCTCTTATATAAATGTCATGCTTTCAATAAAATAAGTAATAATTGGGGCAACAAATATTTGCTGTATTAATATTTTAAATTGTTTCATTTTATTGCTTTGTTAACGGTTTTCCGCGATGGATATTTCGCCACATTTTTTTGTTCTTTTATTGTATCTTTATTTTCCTCTTTAAATTATTTTAAATTTTATAAACTTTATTCTTAATAGGAATCTTTTTACTTTAATTATTTTTTTACACTATGCAGTTCGGGTTTCATTGGGTTTTTGAAGAAATATAATAAATGATATATAAACTTTTGTTTATTTACACAATGCTGAAATGGAAAATTTTAATATTTATTATTTTTTTCTTTTTTCAATTAAATTTTGCGCAACATTGCTATTCATCAAGTGCTTTCTTTGCATTGGTTATTAGAACTTAAATGTTTTTTGCCTTGGTACGGACTTGTAAAGGACTACACAATTCAAGAGGCTCTTTAATTTTGTATCGACTGTGTCAATGGGATTCGTTTGATTTAGCTTTTGTCGATTTCATTTTATTTAATATATTTGTTTTTCGCGCTTTTAGTTTTCGTGCACGTATACTGCCTTATTCATCATTACGCATTTTTTAAATAAAGCTTATTATAAAATAATATTATTTATATGGTTTATAGATTTATTCTTGAAACCTTTGCGCTTTATTATTGCACTACAAATTTTAACAAAAACCGGTATTGCCGTCACCTTGTGCTCCAACTTTTCTATCGATTTGTCCATCTTATGCTCCATCTTCGGTGCGATTTGAGCATCCGGATGTTTAATTTGTCCACCCGTTCTTCCAACTTTTGCGATGATTTCTTATGCATTACATGTTTCATTAATTATTTTATAAGAAAAGATATTTTGAACATTTGACCCATAATGAGACCATTTTTGCATGAAAATTATAATTTGGTTTTGCTTTTTATCTTTTAAATTTATTAATAAACAGAGTACAAGCTATGACATGCATAATTAATTAGCTATTTTATTTAATATTAAATAAGATTAAGTTAAACAGTTTCAGCACAAAACAGGCCCACAGCGATGCTGCTACGGCTATGGTCAATGTTAATAGTTTTGTTTCAATTAGATGAAAGCATTATTTTAATAAAATATTTTATTATCCAAAAAGGCTTAAATACGTTCTTCGCTTTTTGATTATTAGATATTTGTAATGGGCTTGTTATTTAAAATTTAGTATTTCATAAATTTGATGACGACATTTTTTAATGCCTCAGGTTACTTAATTGGTTTCTGAACTTTTATTATTATTTTTTTATAAGCATCAAAATGCTTAATTTGAATGTTAACATTTTTATTTGCCAGAAAAAAGCTTTTGACTTTTTGAATGTAAATGTACCTTTTAACCAAAATTGTTTACTATGTAAACGAAAATTTTCCGGACCAGAATTAAAAATTTGTAGATGCAGCCAATAAAAAATCTTAAATATTTTTTTCCTAATTGATAAATAGGCGTCTAAATTATTTTTCCGAATCCCATAAATCAACTAAAAGTATCAATTGGAATAAAGGCTATTTTAGGGCTAACTCGTCACGTATTCGCAAAAAAATACAAATGCCAGAAAATCCTGTCTCTATTAAAAATATGAATAAAGTGAACTTGAAAATTATATAGGCAAATCATCTAATAATCTATTATTAAAAAGCTATTATTGTTAAAAAAAATGAGAAAATTAGCCAAAATTCGCAAATACTATGTTTTACATGTGATGTACCAAAACTAAAAATTATTTAAAATCTATGTACAAATAAATATATATATGATATATTTATTTAAATTTTCTATTTAAAAAAAGTTGAATTTAGCTTTAAATATTTGCTTTATTTTTTCAAAAGGTACAAACAAATTAAAAATTTAAAAATATTAATAAACAATAACGCTTGTCTCATATGATTCAACTTAACTACAAATAACAAAATAAAAAATCTAAAAAAAAATTATAACTTGCTGCTGATGTTATATTGAAATAGGACGAATAAAATATATTTTTAACTCAATAATTAATTTAATATTTTATTTGCAATTTGAGTAAATTTATGTAAAAAAATTATCAAAACGATTCCCACAAAATTTTCATGCAATATGTTTATTTTAAATACTGTAGAAGTCGTGGTCGATAAAAAAGATATATTAATAATAATAGGCATCTACATCAGGTGTTCGTTCCCTGGATCCAAAATCTGTTCATAGCTTTTTTCCATACCCCGGCTTCCCCGTCTACCGACTTTTCGTCCACCAGGGGTTGGGATTTAACCCTCCTAGTTGGGGCGCCGGTAAATTGCTCTTTGGGAAATTGCTCTCCGACCATTTTCGGAAAATTGCTCTCGGAAAGTTGCTCTCAGCGGAAAATTGCTCTCCGTGAAAAAAAGAAGAAAATTGCTCTCGGAAAATTTCTCTCCAATCCGGAAAATTGCTCTCTCTGAGAAAAAATAAAAATGGCAAAATTCATCCCAGACTTAGGCCTAAGCCTAACAAACCCCAAGCCAGGGTGGCTTAGGCCTAAGCCTAACGAACCCCAAGTCTCTAACTTGTTCCTATTATTTCTAATTCAATCCAAAAATATTTTTAAAAATTGGAAATAATTTAAAAGTTCTTTAAAAATTGTTTGCTCCTCCATAGACACTCACCGAATATTATAAGAAATCATTTACATAATCAGGGTTCGGAACCACCAGTATTTTATTTTTTCTGACGGAGAGCAACTTTCCGAGAGCAATTTTCCGAAAATGGTCGGAGAGCAATTTACCTAGACTCCCTAGTTGTAACTCAATTTTTACAAATGACAACCAATCTTCACACAAAGTGAGCATTTTTGCTCTTGCATTTGCCATTCCCTGATTTCTGACGATATATTTTAAATTTCCGACTTGCTTCATTACTAATTGATAACGTAAATGGTATGGCGAAAAAAACTGTGGTCGTACATAATTTTTAAAACTTTAGATTGTTAAAAAATTTGCGGAAAAAAATTTTGAAGAAACCATTCTTATTTTGTTTATTATATTTTCAATTTCCATTAACTCTCTATACCGCCTTATAGCTTTCAACTTGTATTTGTATTTGCAATAAAAATGACTTTGAATATATTGTTAATAAGATTTTTTTTGTAAATGATTTAATTAAGGGTTTTTTGAACTTTTTATTAAAAAAATTGTTATAAAATACTAGTTTTTTGAACATTATTTTTTAAATTGAATTTAGGGTATTTTTGCCAAGTGTTAAATATGCATGAAATTGCAACGCTAGACTATACAGTTTTTCACAAGTTTCAGTATGATCGTACAATTAATTGCGAGAAATAGTGTTTTTTTAAAAGAGTGCCATTCCAAAAGTTTCGTAACTATACAAGGGTAGAACAGATGAGCAAACTTCATATAAATTTACAAAAGGTAATTATTTAGGGGGTTGCAGAAATTCACAACATCCTTAAATATTAAAAAAAACTTTAATTATGATAAAATAATTCCAAAATAGGAACTTTTTCAATTTAATGTATTAAATAAATATAGAAAACACCTTAAATTTACAAATAGTTAAATATGAATTTTAATAACATATAAAAACAGAAATTTTGGTTTGCTCATTGTTGATTTTTAGGTATGAACAGAACAAATATGTAAAAATAATTTATGTATAAAATCGGTTGGAAAAATTTTTTGAAAAATTCCGACATAAAAGGTAAACTTCGAGTATGCGCGCTAAAATACATTCAAAATAGGAAAGTGTTAATTTTGGGAGAAAATGGAATAAGTCAGACATTATATGTATTTCTAACTTTTTATCAATACAATTATTTTGGTATAATTTTCCCATAAGTCCCAAGCTTTTTTATTTGCTTTTTTAGTATTTTATACTTAACTTTTTTGTCTGCTGTGAATTCGTCATCTTTTGCTATGATACCGTATGCTACAATTGTGTAAAACCCAAAAAATGAGAGTGAAGATGTTACAAAATTTTGGTAGGTTCAAAATTCGCAACTAAAAAATTTGTCTATCTTTAGGCCCTCAGCTCAAATTTGTGCCACCATTAACGCAACGGCTTCAACGAATGGACAAAAAAGAGCAATATCTTACTTATTAAAGTTAAATAAAACAATTGAAAAAGTATCCTCCTTTTTTCAACAAATATTTTATAAATTAAGCAAGCAATGATTACCCTTGGTTTTTTAAATTGAAAGCCGGTTAAAACATGATTACAACTTAAAATTAAGAAGGAAAGCTTAATAATTAGGCCACAAATTAAATGGACAAAATATGGAAATATGGCCATAAAATATGGATCAATAAATTATAAAATATAGACAAAATATGGGCAAAAACAATAATTAAAACCACACAAAAAATGTTAGAACATTTAAATATTGCATGAGGAAGTTAGTGAATTCATCGTTTTCACGTCTCTTTGATTGATAGAACAAGGTGACAATCAAGTGATCATGGTTGCTCGGCTAAGGAACTCAAGCTTACCGAATACAAATTTTAAAATATTAACAAAAATTGAAAAGCTCTTTTTTCAACACATCTTTAACTGATCTGGCAATTCTTTAACCAAAGGGCTATACTGATCGGAAATAATGAACCAAATTTATACAAATTGTTCTTCCAATTAAATCGGTTACACAAAATATGCAAACATAAAAAAATTAAAACCCTTGCAAGGTTAATTATAAAAAAGATTGGCGTGACATGCATATCATAAGTCCATTATTACGTCAGGATAATTGGTGTAAATATTTTATAATAATATTATTGTTTACCTAAATATGCGTATATTAAATTAACGATTGACAAATTTTCAAAACACATAAAAAATTGGTTCATCGTACAAATTTTTTAAACAAAATACTATAAAAGTAAGACCGGAATTTTAAGCAAAAAGAACCCGTTTGTGTACTTAGTAATCCATCATATTCAAGTGCCAAAATTATTTGAAAATGTATTTACTAAATCAATGATAATCTATGATACTACTGAAAAATAATAAAAACAAAATAAAAATTCTGCCAATAAAAATTGTATAAAAGCATTAATTTAAAAATATAATTATAAAAAAACGAATTAAACCGATTCATTGTTCATTTTAAAGAACCATATGTGTCGGTATGGCCCCCATGATCGAATTTGCCACCATTACCGATACGGCTTTAACGAATGGACAAAGAAGAGCAATATCTTACTTACCAAAGTTAAATAAAACAATTGAAAAAGCAATTTATCCTCCTCAGAGTAAGATATTTTGAATAACAAAAATTTTTTTTGTTTTACCATTGAACATTACAAAAAAATTCTCCCTTGAAAAGTCCCGGTTAGTCCCGGTCCCGGTTGAAAATCTTGGTCTCGGTCCCGGCCCCGGTTTTTCCCAAAAGTCCCAGTCCCGCTCAACCCTAATTAAAACTAAACAAAATCCGGTCATTTTATGCGTAAAAACCTTCAAAATTCGTCATTTTTATTAATTTTTCTCTCAGAATAAAAATGTACTATTTTTCATTTGTTTTTGAAAATTTTATAAAAAATATAAATAAAAAAATTTCAAGGAAAATTTCGATCTTTGAGGCCGATTTTCAAAAAAGTCATTTTTAGGGGTGCATTTTTAGTTTGAAAAAAGTCGATTTTAAGGGTACATTTTTTGTTTTTACTTAAGAAATTTTGGGAAAAAGTGCCTGAAATATTGAATTTCCTCAAGAATTTTTCGAAAAAATGACTAAAAATTGCATTTTTCTCAAGAAAATTCCTAAAATATTTATATTTATTATGGGAAAATGGCGAGATTTATTCTCAAAAAAACCAAGATAGCATTTTATCCCGGACCGGAAACCTCGACGTATAACTTTAAAGAGGTTTTTCAATTTTTCAAAATAATATCAAATTGATACAAAAACAAATCTCGAGAAAACCGAACTCGAAAAGTAAAACTATTTTTTAGACTGCCATATAATTCGCTGAAGCATTTTTATCATTGAAATCTTAAATTTAATAAATAAGTAGGATCCGTTAAAACGATTTCAACTAAGTAATTAAACGAAAACAGACTCAATTAAAGAAATAAATCAACAAATTCAACTATAAATATTAAAAAATGCAAAACATAATTTGTTTCCTTATTCTATATGGCAAAAATCAGATATATTTTCAGTAAATCAAATGCGGTACACTATCGAATTAGTTCAAAGTTCAACAACATTTATTTCACACTTCATGATTAACAATTTAAAAATTATAAATATTAACTAAATGTTATTTGGATATGCGCAGCTGCCCCAAGCCATAATGTAGTTAATCCGACTTTAATCAATCTGATTCTTACAAATCAGACAGATGCTTAAAACACATAATTGTCAATCGTTACTAAATTAACTAAAAATAAATATTGATTAGCTATTTATTGTTAAATTTTGTGCATATGACAAAATAAAATAAAAACTCTTAATTCTCACATATTTTTAGAATACAGGTACCTAATTTGGCGCGAAGCCTATAAGCCAGCAATTTTGAAAAATCACAAATAAAATGTGAACAAATCAAAAACTAAAATTGATTGCATTTCTCTAATCTTTGTTGCAAACTAACGCAGCCTCAATTCATAATACAATATAGAACAAAATTGAATAAAATTTAAAAAAAAGAACACAATATTATAAAATTTGTTAAACTTAAAGTTAGTAGTTTAAATAATTCAAATTTTTAACTTTTAAATGCGAATTAACGAATGGGAAATTATTTAACCTTAATAATAATAATTTAGTTTTATTGATGATCAACATTGTTATATAAACAAAGAAATGTAAAATTTATAAATTTAAAAAATTTGCTCGTTATGGAATCATCGCAAATTCTCTTACATGTCCAGAATGCTAAAACCACAGAGTTTCGCATCTTAAAGCAAGGTCATATTTCAATTAGCTGAATATTTTAGATTACCTACAATTAATCACCAAACAGCTTTTAAGTATAAATAAGAATTTTTACAAAACAATTATAGCACAAGTTATTTATTCAAAGTGTATAAAAATATAAAACTTTTATAAATTTGATTGCTGGAAAAAATAAAGTGATTCTTAAAAACTTCATTTTAAGATTTTAAATTACTAAAACAAATGAAAATATAAAATATAAAAAAAATTCAACGGCACACAACTATTTTAAAAATGTCATTATACAGAAAGACGACATTGTGAGGAAAAACCGAAGTTAGTATTTTATTAACCTAAAGTTGACACCAAAATTTTGAAGATAATTAAATAGAGTTTATAAAGTTCTTAACTAAAAGTAATAAAGCTATTTTAATAATGATAATATCCTGGACAAAAAAAGTAAATGAAAACCACTAAATTAGCGAAACCAAAGGTGAAGTCCAGGACAAGTATGRCTTAAAAATTTCCTTCATACAAACAAATTAAATATTCAATTCAAAATCATAACTGGATAAATGTTTAAGTGTATGTTGTTTTGAAATTTCGATGTATGATTAAATTTAATAAATTAATATATCTCTGATTTACGTAATAACTAAACCTCTCTCTTTACAAAATAAAAGCTAAATAAATTCATCCAGGCCTAGGCCCCAATTATAAATTTATAATAAAGACATAAACAAACAAATGAAATATATTATTGATTTTGCTCTAAAGTTTTTAATTAATAAAAATAAATAAATAATCTTTTTAGTTTCTTATCAAAGGATTTAATGGCTTAAGTTCGTTACCGCCGCAAAAAAGTTTGCTTATCACCTGAACGCGTATTGCCAGCTATAAAATCATTAAATTATTTTTTGATTTAAATATCAGTTCAAAAAGTAAATATAAATGAAAACAATCCATTTGATAATTGAAAAAGTAAAAATAATTTTATTGCTTTTAAAACCTATTAGCTCTCCACTAAAGCAAAAAAAGATAGTTTATTTATATATGTGCAATCTCTCAAGTCCAGAAACAAGAATTCTTACACACCATTGATGGAAATCTAAAATTTATTCTGGAACATGGAATCGCGCAATTAAACACAGTGTGATTATTTAAACAGATTCCAGTTTAGCAAAACAGAAAAAGAAAACAAATTTAACACATTCAAATACAATATAAGTATGAGTTAAACAACAATTCTTACTTCCCTTGCCGCAAACTGTGCTACCAGGAGGGAATCAAATGCTAAAACGGTATCGCCAGCACCAGAAGCCATAATTAAACAAATAAAACTCAAAAATATAATAAAAATAAATTTTTAATTACTATGTTTTGTTATAATTTACAAAGCAGAAAATATGATCAAAAACAATATTATTATTATCACAAAGTATGATAGCATAAAAAATATATTTATTTATTTGAAAACATTTTCAATCAAACAGCGCCGAAACGCCGTAAAACTCGCCGTTCCAGCAAGGAAGAACACACAGCCGTTCCGCCAAGGAGGCGCAAAAATAATAATATAATCCTAAATCGTACAATTTATTTATTTTTCATAAATACATAAACAAATTGCTTAATAAAAAAGAATAACAAAACTGAAACAGAAACATTTTTTTTTAATGTTTGAATTAGAACAACATTAACAACCCATTAGCTCTGTGCATATCAGTGTTTTTCAATTCCGTGGCCTGTTCTGTTCCTGTCCTGTTCTAGGATTTAAAACAGAACAGGAACAGCACAGGGAACAGGCCAAGCTAMAACAGCGTAAAATTGAACAATTGAACCAGATTGGYTAATWTATTTWAATTTCCCAACCGTTCATTATTATCTTACGTGACTCAGTGGCTAAACTGAGTGGCGTGATTAGATTTTGTCAAGGTTTGACCTTCCCGAGTGAAAATTTTTTAAATTTGATTTCTTGGTGGTGAATGGTTAGTGATGTGCTTACCGCGGCGCACACCTCAGTGCCGCGAACTGAAGTGCCAGAAACCAAACAAATCAAACAAAAAAAATGCCATTCGAAAGCTTTAAATGAGACAAATTTAGATTTGTTTATTTGAGTTTTATGTTTTTAGAAATGTTTAATAGATTAAATGTATTATATATGTCGATTTCCTTCATATTTTAAAAATTTGCCAAAATGTGCCTTTTTAGGGTTTCTCTCTATTTTTGAACAAACTTTTTAGTTGAGAAATTGGGATTTATATAAACCCAAATGAATTAAAATGCATTTGTTTTTAATTTATGCTAAAATATGCAAAGTTGCTTTGAAATTTTCAAATTATCAAACATTTTTTAATATTCTAGAAAAAAATGTCAGTAAAAAAGTGTTGTTTATAAATAGTCGAAAGAAAAGGAATGACCAGCTAAACCATTTTTTGAGGTAACTTCATCGAAACTCAATTGCACTAAAAATAAATTTCATATAATACTAAATCCCTTCCTAAAGATTGTAAAATCCACTAAAACGATTTCGTCAAGATAATTAAATAAAACTAAAAAGGCTCAACGTAAGCTAAGAAAAAATCGAATAAAAACAAATTAATTTCTAAAACAAATTAACGTTAAATATTTTAAAACAAATTTACGATTTCATTACAGAGTACTTACTAGATAACATATTTGAATTGCATTTCATTTTTTCTCAGCTACAACCGCTTTAAAGTCTCTGGACTTGCTCTGCCGACCCGCCTGCACGAAACAATGGTGGAAGCCATGCTCCCAATTGCTAATCCGGACCCGCAAAGACAACAAGGGATTGCCGACCGCACAATAATTGGTCTGAAACAACCGGTAAAGCAACAACCGGATGCCCTTAGCTTAATGTCCAAACTAACTGCAGCGACGTTACTTTTTGGAAGACGCGGCTATTGCTTTTCAACGCCTGGACACCATGCTACCCAAATTCAGGACGAGCCAAGCGTATAACCACTGGCCATATGACATGAATTTACTCGACGAGCTGCTGCGCTTCAATCCATTTGAGTTATCTGAGGAGCAAAAGAATGTAGTCCGAGGCGTGCTAGAACCTGGTTCCGTAATTGTGTTGCAGGTTTTGCGTCAAAATCGTTTAGCAAAGATAGTGTTAACGTTCAGGGCATGCCAGGAACGGGCAAGACAAAGACGATGGTTGCAGCTCTACTCACTTATGTGATGTGTCGGTGTGTAAAAATCGGGGTTTATTTTGTCAGCGCTTTGACTTGTTAAGATGCCGGAAAAATGTTGAAAGCACGGTGAAGAAGGAATTTGTATATAGTGAACGTGCGCAAGTCGCAGGCGGCGAAGATTCCACCCGTGGGCCGAGCGTTTATTTTGAATGGGCGCCCAAAATTTATCCTTCATTGTACGGAAACCCGGAAACGAGCACACGGTCGAATGCAAACATCGTTGTTGTGGCGGATAGCAACGAAGCGGTCAACAATGTGTGCCTCTGTCTGGAAGACAACATCAGCATGTTACAAAAATGTAAGCAACAAAATAGTTGTGTCACTCAGAGCAGGCAATGCATAATGAGCCTTCAGTCCGTCGTTCCGATAAGTTTTCATACAGTCTCTTGCCAAATTTGATCCTTCCAGATATTGAGCATCACACCAGCTCTGCAGCGCCCGACAACCAAATGCAAGCAGCTTTCTGGGCTCGTGTCAAGCACAAGTTCTCGTACATTCGGAAATTCCCAAAACGCTTTGGTTCTTTCCAAAAACATATGGATCCAACTGTAGTGGCACATTCCAATCTCGGGGCCGCTAATTACTCTATGCGAGTGAGTTTTTTGTCTTAATGCAGCTATGTGTCCTTCTCGTGCTCAGGATATGGACATCATTTTGGTGAGCAGCGGCCATGCAAGAAGTTTCAAGACGCTACAAAAATGTGCGCCCGACATGATTGTTTTTGAGGAGGCTTCGCAAACAGCGTTTAAAGATTTTATATCGTTTTTCGGACGATTCATGGAAAACATAGACGACCCTTCTGTTGAGGTGCGTTTACTGACTGCTTAAATGTCTATATGCTTAACTCATATCATGTTTAAGGGCTGTAAGCGCTCACTGTATCAAGCGCGCACCTGCATTCGCAACATTCTTATCGTCGGAGATTGCTGCCAGTTACCGTGCAAGGTCATCGATCCGACCGCTGATCTTCCGCTCTTGGACAAAAACACTGGAGCACACATTTCCGAAAAAGACGTCCGCTTGATGATGCATGAATACAAACAGATCCAGGTTTTGCAGTCCGCTTCGTTGCAATCAGTGGCCTGGCGGCATCTTCCAAACACCAGAAAATTCCAGCTAACAGTAGGCTTGCTTTTGGTCGTCCGAAAATCACAGGATCCATAACTTTAGAAGCTGTTTCGTAGCATTGGCCGACAGGAGGAGCTCTTTGCGTTCACCAGACAATTCTTTTACAACACCCGTGACCTGGCTGCCGTAGGACTTGCCGGCACTCTAACGCACATTCCAACCGTGGGCCAGGCAACTGGAAATGAGGAACCAATTCTAAAAACGATGTTGCACCCTTCTTTCCCCTGCGACTTTGTCATGGTAAACTGTGAGCCACCACGCGGCAGTATACCGGATGGACAAACCGTCCGCACAAATCCCACCGAAGCGGCCTTTATTGTTTCGGCCACGAAGAAGTTGATGAGTCAAGGCATCGTATCGATCGGCATTCTTTCGCCTTATAACGGTAGACAACCCGTTTGCAAGATTACGGGATTCTCAAGCGTTTTTAGATCAAGTTGCCTTGCTGCAGGAAATGTTTACATCAGATGCATCCTTTATGCACGACTATGACCCCCAGCGACGTTTCATCAAAACCAACATAAGATCCGTTGACTCTGCGCAAGTAAGTCCAACTCCTTTTATCGTCGCTCGCGCATGCCTATCACGAGGGTTACCAAGCTATTTTGCAGGGTCGTGAGTATGATTTCTGCTTCCTTTCAATTGGACGACGAGATGGAAAATTGAAACTTCTCTTCGACAGCAAGAATCCGACTTTAAAGCTATTTGAGAATGGCCGACTCAATGTTGCAACTTCCCGCCAACGCAGGGCTTTGATCATCTGTATGGCAGTTTGGGAGTTCGAGCTCAATAAAAAGATAGCGACCGCTGCAGCAGATGCGAAGAAGAATCAGAAGGGGCTCAGAAGCTACAGTGAGGATATGAAAAGTGCCTGGAAGACCTCGCTTAATCCATCCTTCCAAAGTCTTAATATTGCAAATATTTAAAGTTAAAGCCTCATATCTCATCCCCGGAGAGTATTTGGCAAAAAATGACAACAGTTTATTTAAGAACCCAGGGGTGCTCTATCCACCCACCAAGTTTTGTTCGGATCCGCCACGGACACCCGAAGACCTTCCTTTGTTAGTTACATTTTTGAATAAACAAATTGTTTTAATAATTAATATATTTTCTTAAGATCTCGCTGTCGAAATCCGCTTAACGTCCCTTTAATGTAATTATTTTTTGGGGTTTGCTAAAAAGAATTAATACGAACTTGCTTGCCCAATGCCAAGGTATACTATTTCTTCTTCATCATCGTCGCTTATCTTGGTGATGCGATACGCATTTTTTTGTTATTTAGCACTCTCTCTACATATAGCATTGAAAAGGGTCGTTGTATGAATAGAATTTTTTTTTTTTAAATAAAAAGCCTTGTTAAATTGTTTATTACATTTAATGTTACTTGTTCTGTTTTTGTTTTATTGTCAATTTGTAGTCTTGTCTCAGTACATCTGCTTCCTCCTGAATCGCTTGAACATATCCTGGAGGCGATGGTGGTGACCAAATTTATTAAATAAATATGATTTTTTTAAATATTAATGCATATTTGAATTGTTTTATGTGTGTGTATAAGAACGAATTAATTTTAAATACTCAAGAGTAAATATTATTTATTCCGAACACTACAATTCTTTATTATTTCGGTTATTTTCCTTCTATACGATTTTTATAGCTATTTATTTATTTTTATTTGTTAGGTATTTAAATTTTTATTAACAAGGCTTATTCTTGCATGGGCTTTTAAGTATTTAAATTATTTTTAAAATTTAAAAAAAATTACAACCTTTAAATTTTGATACTTTAAAATTTATTAATTTCATAACTAACAACTTATTATTTATTTTTTATTATTTACGATGGGCAATGTTCACGTTTTTTTATTTCACAAAATTGAAACATTGTTCATTTTTTTCGCACAACTACAGAATTTTCTTTTCAAAAATACTCTTACTTTCTGACTTTTTTGCATCTTTTTTAAATTTTTTCATCCTATTCAGTGATATTTTAAAGCAAACTGTTTTAATACATTTATATAGATTTGAATTTATTAAGAAATCTATTTTTATTTTTTTCTGACCTTTAATTAAAGTTTAATGCATTTATTTTTGGGCACGCTTTTGAATTTCTGTGACTGAGGTTTGACATTAAATTTTTGTTAAGCTTTTTTTATTATCTTAAGTCTTATTTTATTATTAATTCAAGTTTTATTTATGGTTTAAATAAATATTTAAAGTTATTTAAAAAAGAGCCTTTTATGCCTAAAATGTTTAACAGGCAGATAATCATAATCTCAAGGAACAGGCTCATCTAGGAAGATTACCATATTTGCTTAAGTATAAGAATAAGAACATTTTTAAATAATTTAAATAAAATAAATGCAAAATTAGTTATTATTTATACATCTAAATGCTTTTGGTTATATGTAGTTTAAAAATTGTTTATTTCTCTTAAAAGGTCAATAACATTTTTGCAAGAGTATAATCTGTATCCGGTGTGCCAGTTTGTTCGCCGCTTGCCCAATGGCTAATAAAAATGACCGACATACGCTTCCCCCTTTAAAAAATGTTTTTAAATAATTTTCAAAAAGTTTAATTAAAACGCGCGCAAAAAAAGAATTTTTGAAAAAAATTCATCACATCTTTTTGAATTTTTGCTTTAATTTTCTTTACAAAGATAGACAATATTTTGTAAAAATTCCGCCGGCGCTTGTCGGCACCCCCGGAGAGACTCCATTCGTAAAATAAAAAAATTCCTCATTTTAAAAATTTTGGTTGATCATCTTTAAAAGATCCAAAGTTTCAAAAAATTTTACATAACCGCCAATAAAAGCTTAAAGTTGACTATTTCTGCAGTTTGACCATTTTTCTTAACAAATCCCATAAAAATTCAAAAAAATTTCCCCGGCGGCGCCTATTGGCACCGCCGACCCTTGAATGAAATTTTTTATTTTAAAAATCGGAAATTTTATTTGGTCTGAGTTGTCGGCCTCTACTAAGTACCCAAATAAATTTATGTATTATATGTTTAATGTTCGCTTGATTTTGAAACTTATAAAAGAAGAATAACTCCTGATGCGTTGTCGACCATTTGATGGCAAAATGGTTGCTTGAAAATTTTCTGTATAATTTTTTTATTTGGATTATTTTGTGATTGTTGCAAAGATTTTGGTAAGAAATTCAGCTTTGCTTTTAATTTCAGTTAATCGCCATCCAAATGCTTGTACGCCACACCGCAAAAACTTCGTATTTAATATAATATTACTGTTAAAAATTCAATTGATTGTTTATCACAAATAAATTGTTAAATGATTTAGACCTAGGATTTATTTATTTTTTGATGGGGAATCCTCTTAAAATGTATTTCTTTCCTAAATTAAGAGACGCATAAAATCTTTTTGCTAACCAACAAAATGTTGTAAAGTTTATAAGAATTTTGTTATATTTATTATTTTTATCCAATTTCGTCGTAGTTCATCTCGCTGCGCCTCTTTAAAACGCAAAAATACTTCAGAAAAAAATTATGCGTTGTTTCAATGTAGAAATATGATGCAAAGGATTCCTGAGCAGCAACCAGTGATCAGTTTCTTAATTATTTAAAATTTTTGCTTTGTTAAGTATGATTTTAACGAATTTTTATTCTTAAATCGCTTTGTGTCGGTACTGAAATGCTTGAGCTGGGGTACTATGATACTTTTTAATATTTTACGTCAAAATTAAAATTTGTACTTTATTGATTATTAATCTATTTTTCTTTTTTAATTTTGTATTAAAAACTTCTTGACCTTCATAGTTTAGTCGAGTATTTAAGTATAAATGGCTGAATTATATATTTATTTGTTCGCGTTTTACGTAGCGATGGTGCCATCAACCACCCCCGAATTTTATCTTTCTTTATTGGGTAATTTATTTTTTATTATTGGTGTTTTTGGATATAATCAGTTTTTGGAGTAAATATTAAACAAATTTTTTTGAACAAGTTGATGTTCGCCGCATCCTGGTAATTGATAAAACGTATTGTTTTTTATGCAAAATTGTATAAATTTTAATAATTGGTTGTCAATTTTATAGGGTTTCAAAAAGATCATTTTTCATTTAATAAGTGCTTTAATTGCTTAATAGGTATATTGTAAATGTTTAAGCACTGTCTGTGTATTAACTATTAACATTATTGGTCATATTTTTTTGGTTTTATAAATTTAACAAATTATAAAAAGTAATTTTTTTCGCCTTGGTATTCTTTGTAATTCTCAATGATTTTATAAAAAAAACTTTTTAATTTTTTACATTTTTTTACTTTTTCTTGAAACTTTTTTATCAATGTTTATTAGACGAATATAAAATTGTAAGTTTTATTTTATATCAAGCAATTTTGATTTGTATTTATAAAGTTGATTAAAAAAATTAACTGTGTTTAATTCAACAAACAATTTATCAGTGGCTTAAGAGCGCCTAAGGGCCTATATTTCAAGAAATCTTTATGGGGGTTATGCAAGAAAGTAAAGGGGATGTCGACGGCAAAAACGGAGTAAACTAAAAAAGAACCTATGTTATTTATTTTATTTGCAAACAAAAATGTAGCTAAAATTATATAAATGAACAAAATTAACTTGGCGTTAACAGAAAATAATGATTTTACTTATATAAATTAAATTTGTATTTTTAAAAAATAACAAAATGAACGATTTCAAATAATAATTGAAAAAAATTAACAGTACAGATAAAAGTTTCTATTAAATATTTTTTAAATGTATATTTAAAAATAATTATAATTTTGATTGTTTGAAATAAAATCATTCATTCTAATTAAAGCATTGAAGAGTTGATAGGCGATGACTTCAGCACGATGGACGTGCTGGGTCGTTTCGTAAAAAAGGCAAGCGTGGGCGTTTCGTAAAAAAGGCAAATAGGCGCTTTTCAAGAGTTTTTTTGTATAACTTCTTTAAAGGCTAACCAAATCAAGCAATTTTTGATATCTTTCGAAAGCTTAGGAGGAGGAGAAGCTATTAGCAAGCAAAAGCTAAGCTATTGGCCAAATATTAAAAAAGCTATGGCCAGAAAACGCTTGTTTGGTCACAACTTTTTTAAGATTTGGCCAATAGCTTAGCTTTTGCTTGCTAATAGCTTCTCCTCCTCCTAAGCTTTCGAATGATATCAAAAATTGCTTGATTTGGTTAGCTTTGAAAAAAGTTATACAAAAAAACTTTTAAAAAGCGCCCCATTTGCCTTTTTTACGAAAACGAAACGACCTAGCACCACGGTGGAGACGTTATTGGCGTTAGAGATAACATTGCATTTTCATAGAAATCAGAGCGATTACAAGAGTTTTGCGCTTTGATAAATGGGACCCAAATTTCAAAAAATGGTTATTATCTTTTTTTTATTAATTACCTTCTTAAAAGCCAAACTACTTCTTTATAAAAAATGTTTATATAAAAAAATCAAATTTAAAATGTAATTAAAATCTTGAAATAAGAATGTACATTCAAAAAACCGCCAAAAACTTTTATGTGTGAGTTTTTTACAAAATGCCATAAATTAAAAAATCATAATTAAAATATAAAATCTAATTAATTGATAAATATAGATTAAGAAAGTTCAAATTCATGTTCAGCGCATCAATTTTAATGGGAACGCCACCTAAAAATAAACCCAACTTTAATTTGCACGATATATTTATTTTTTTATTATAAGAAGAAAATGGAAATTTATCAAATGCCAATGTAGCAAAAAAATAAAAGTCGATTATTTTAGAGTGTCAAAAAAATGCTACTAAAAAATTGTATAAAATAACAAACAAAACACTAAAAATTAAATCATAAATTTTGCTTACCTAAAATGACCAAAGTTAAATAATTTTTTTAAATGAACCGTTATCGAATTTCAAAATTTTAAACACATATTAATTTAAACCATTCTATTCATTGTTTTGAAATGTCTGGAAGAATAGACATAATATTTAGAATTATTAAACCAATCAAAAATAAAAATTAATTGCAATTCCAAATAAAAGTTAAACCAAAAATTCGTTGCTTGTCGTTTTTTTGAAACCTTTCTGGGTACTATGCCAGATGTTTTTTTAAAAATTTTCTTTTAAATTAATACCAATGTTAATCATTTATTACAATTAGTTTTGTAATGAAATGTTAATGTATCTTCAATATTTCTTGTAATTATGACTGATAGTTAGTTATTAATAGGGCTCGGATTATATGCATTGGCACTTTTTTGACTCAAAATTCTTTAACAAAAATGCAATAAAAAACGAAATTTTGCATATTTTGAGGATTCTGTAGCATATTTTGCATATTTTGGCAAAAAATGTTAAAAATGCATGTTTTAGCCATTTTTGGTGCATATTAATCCGAGCCCTAGTTATTGATTACATTGCTATTGTTAAAATATTATTTAGAAATATAACCCATTAAATGCATTTAATACCAATTATAATGGCTTAAATTATTAATAAGGCTTGCATCAAAGAATAACAATTTATATCACTTAATATTTTATGTTGAAAATAAAAAATAGCTCTTTCTTTGTCGAATGCATTGGTAATTATTGGACCAATTTTTTAGTAATTTTTATTTTTCCGCGCTCAGTCAATATATATTTGCAAATTTCAATATCTGAGCATGAAATTTTTTTTCAAAAAAATCCTTGCCCGTGTACGGACCCAGTGTCTTTGCAAAACACGGGGTTACACGGGGTCACGAGGTACACGGGGTTTTAGCCCGTGTAGCCCTTTCCCGTGTAGGTCGGTAACCCTTGCCCGTGTCATTTGAAAATTCCGATCTCTAGTATATTCTCGGTGTAAAACCCATAACTCCAACAAAAAGCGTCCTTACAGACCGTGTTGGCGTTTGCTGATCAGCATTCTATCACTTAAAATGTGGGTTTATTTTATTAATATTGCCATTCATTTTGAATAATAAAAAATGTAAAAAAACAATAATGTAAAAAAACAATAATGTGAAGAAACAATAATGTGAAGAAACAAAATAGCAAAATTAACGAAAATATAATTAACTTAATTATACAAAACACGTTTTGATTTTTAACAAAAATCATCAAGCTCATTTGATAACTGAATATTTGGTGGCAATAGGCATATTGTTAGCATAATAAAACAATTTCTCAAATGTTAAATAAAATTAACTCATTTGATGTGAATATATATAATTTGATAATTTGCCTTGTTATCTACAATATTTTATAATAGAATTATTAACGTAATCATATTCTGAATATTATTAACAAAAAAATTAAAGCATAAAACAATTAATTTTTATTCAACATTTTATAAATCTCGACGCTCAACGTAAAATTTAAAATGTAAAAAATTTTTTAAAATAAAAATGTGATAAGTAAACGCAATTATAATGCTGAAAAAGACATGAATCATACTATTTATTCACCAGAAATTGTTAATGATGATAACAACTACAATCATTTTAAAACGCAAATAGATTGAAAAAAATTGTTAACTTGGATGGTCAATCGCAAATCGATTGGATTAGTAAAGAATTGCATAAATAATAGTAAATCTTCGCATTGTATAACACTATCACACTTAGGTGTTTATGGAACAGACCTATCGGCAAGGGTTCCATATCGCAATTTAAAGACTGATTGACATACTAAATATGGATTGACGGATTTCAAAATATAACATCTCAAGATAAGATTATCAAAGTTAATTAAATTAAATATAAAAAAGATATTTAAATATAACTAAGTTATTAATTTCCTTGGCACAAAAATTGGACGGCCAAAATTGAAATTAAACGGGGCTATTCATATATTAGCACAATTAATATTGCAAAAAGCAAAGCAAAAGAGAGGTAATGCAATTAATATTGGCATGCCTCTACCACACATGAATAAAAAAATTCTTTTTATTAAACAAATTATATAAAGAATTTAGTCAAAATTATTTTTTTTAAAATGCATCATGCGAGAAGCATGGGAGGAAGGCTCCACTTTCGACGACGATGAACGACTGAACAACCTCCTCGACGACGCGAATTTGCACGGCAGCGACATCACTTTGAAGGTAAAATGGTCTTTAAAAATTGGCTCGAATTGTGGGCTGGTTCAGAACTACCAATCAATTCCTCTCGTTAAGCTGAGAACGAAATTTTGCCCAAAACCCACAATGAAGAAAGTTTTAACAAGTGGATAGACTTTTACTGTGATTAATATTTTATCATAATCTCGGCGCTAACGTAAATTTAAATGTAAAAATTTAATTTTATTAAAATAAAAACACCAGCAATTGATTTTAAATAATTAATGATTGAACAATTAAATTATTTTAAAACGCAAGTAACAGATTGAAACAAAATTGTTTAACTTAAAAATAATCGCAAAACCCGTGAATTAGTAATGAATTGTATAAAATAAAACAGTGTATAGTAACAAAGTCTTAATAATATTTTTTTTCAAATAAGCCGAAAAATGCAGAAAGTACAAAAATCTTCAAACTATTCCCGCCCGGCCCTCAAAAACCCGGGGCTCTTAAAGATCAAAAATATTGAAGCAACTTGATGATTAAAAAAATTTAACTATGATCAAATAAGGAATTTCCGRMTGGAAGACTATGTATAAGATTCAGAAAAGCCAAAGTTATCCAATAAATCATTTAAAAATACCAAGGAATCAAGAAAACGTGTTTCTTAATAAAGCTGTAAAGAACTAATTATAAAAGCTATTAATATTTTTTAGTGTGTTTGTAGGTTTAAACTAATAGTAATTAAAACCGCAAAAAAATAATAGAAAATAATTAATTTTGATCTAATAACGTTTTATTTAATAGCCCAGTGTACTATTATCCTAGTTCATAAAATTCATAACGCCAGTATTACAATTTATCAACAACTCTAAATGAATCAAATAAACAATAAAAAGAATATAATTATTAATTACTTATTTTGGTCAATAATTTAGTACGGACAACACAATAAAAGCAAAGTTGGGCCTTATAAATAGCAAATTGGTTAATAAAAATCATTCATGTTGCTATTATTTAAAACATATAAAAATATTAGCACATTTGTTAAATAGCCGATGCAAGCAGCAATGGCAATAATTAGATTTTTAAATTAAACTACGCGAGTTTCCAACCAAAAAACAATTAAATTTTATTATACAGTTTCAGATAATAAAGAAAACCCTAAAATGACCTCGAAAAAGGTAAAAAATCAATAACAAATCATCGTATTTTAAATAAAAAAGAATGCATCAAAATAAGCCAAACCTCAAATTGAATGAAACTCAACAAGATGAACAAATAAAAATCGAAAACGTCGACAATAGAAGTGCTGTAATTAATCGTAATAAATACCATAAAATACATTTTTATTCAAAATCTTTACAAAATCATGCCATATGTTCGGCCGGAACTGAGACCCAAAATCAATCGTAACATATATATACTGTCAGCGCAGAAATAAACAAAAACAATTTTTTACAGATAGTTAAATATTATAAATAAATAAAATTTAAATAAGAAAAAAATACAATAGAATTTCTATAATAATAAAAAAGTAAAATTAATGACAAATCTTTTAAGCCAGTTGAATTAAAATTGCGAACTAATGCCCAGAGGGTTAGGAAATTTGAAATAAGATTTATTAGTGTACGCGCGGCTGGTTCGGCGCTCGCAGCCCGCGTGGCCTGGTTACCATAGGCGTTAAGATCAAAAATAATCTTTTTATCAAAAGGATTATTAAAAGTAAATAATTTTAATTATGCAGATTTCAATGCTTTTTGACGGCAGTCTCCCTTGACAATTATATTACAAAGATTATCCAAACGAATTCGTCGTACAATAAGCATACAGCGCTCATGCTAAACTTTTAAATAGTAAAATTGAAACTTAACTTGATTACTTATTAAAACAAGAAATTATTAATTTTTGTTAACATAAGAAATTATAAATTTCAGGCATTTTTCGTTCTTGAAAATATTAATCTTTTACTTAAAACTGTGGCTTTGGTAAAATAAACACAACAAAAAACACATTAATAGCTTTCTGCTCATTTTCAACAAGACGTAAAGGCATCCACGGAAACGCCTCGAACTATTTGAACCAAAATTATAAAGTAAAATTTAAAATAAAATAAAATAAAAATAAAATAATTTAATTAAAATATAAAAAAGATGACAAATATTAAAAGTTACTTATCAAAATTTAAAAAAAAATCAAAAGGAAAAATATCAACGATCTTAATAATTAACGTCTTTTTACTAATCTAAGATATAATAAAATTTGATATACCTGTGTCAATATAAAACAAAAATAGTCGCATCCCCGCGAAAACTAAACCAAAAAAACTTATTAAGAGCAACCCTATAATGAAAAATAAAAATAAATAACGAATCGCTAAAGAGAGGAAGATATCAAATAATTAACAATAAATAAATGAATATAGAAATTGTCAAGGAGAAATAATCATGATTAATCAAAAATACGCAAACAGCAAAGAAGATATATTTTCTTCGAAACGAGCACAAACAAGTGCATCACTTGCTATACACACGAGGAGCTTCAACAAAGCAACTACCGGTAAACTCTATTGAGTAGCGGTTGCTTGAGACGATCGGGCCATACTCATTTGTTTGGTATTTAAAAAATGCAACTATTGAATATTTTGATCTTCGCCGATGTGATGCAAAAATACTACCAAATAAAACTTTTTAGCTATGTTTCAATTAAACAAGCAATTAATCTTAAACCGGATATTCATAAATAAGTTAATCCATACAGAAATAATAAACCAGCAATAAATTTTGAAGTGTTTTTTAAGTATAGGGATATCTGCTGGAGAGCGACCTATTCGAGCACGTACACCATTTTTGTGACGTTTGATGTGTTAAAATTATAGAAGTTTAATGAACGGCTATTCCAAGAAGCAAATTTTGGTTCATCCAAAAAGCGTACTGTGTAAATAAAATAATTAAAAAGTAATATAAATAAAATTCTTTAGCAGCTGTTTAAGAAATCAAAATAAATATCCAAAACTATAGTCAGTCTAAAAATAGCATCCCTGTGTTATATGTTTATTTATTTCAGGCTAAAAACAAAAAACATAAGCCTTTTGTTAGAGACTTTTTTTAACAGAAAAATGGGACCCTGAGGGCGATATGGCAAAACTGATTGATGAAACGATTTCCCAACTGATTTGTACCGATCTGATGCCATTTTGTTTGTGGAAAGCGTTGGGTTTAGAAGACTTCTTGCGTCATCTTACAAAATAAAGTAACTTTAAACATTAAAAAATTATAGATTTTGTAATTATATAAGTCATCAACATTTCACAAGGAATGTGCTGACAGATTTGTATGAGAAAATGATGGTGCGCGTAAAAAAGGAGGTTGCATTTGCCGAAAGTTTGTCGATTACCGCTGATTGTTGGTCCGACAAAAATAATAAGCATTCAATGTTGTCGATAACTGGTAAATACAAAGAAAATATAAAAATACATTTTAAAACTAAAATTATTGATTTGAATTGTAATATCGAATCATTGTTTGCAATACAATATGCAAATCAAAAATTATAAAATTTTTGTAATGCTCCTATGGCGTTTTAGATTTAGTGCGATTGTTTAAAAAAATTGCCGTGTTGTCGTTGAAAAATAACCTTCAATAATTGAAGTTTATCATGTTTAAATTATTCATATGCAATCGATTTTTTAGAAAAATATTTTAGTATATTTAGGGCCATTTGTAAATTTTTTTGTTTATAATAAATTATTACTTTAAATTTTTTTTGAATTGAATTTAAAATATAATAAAATTTAAATGTGTCAGGCATTCATTGTAATAATGCCAATTTTGATAGCATTATCGTTGTTTTGCTTTGCTTTTTGCAATATTGATTGAGCTAATATGAATAGCCCCGTTTAATTGTTTCAAATCAATTTTGCCTGTGCAATTTTGTGCCTAAGAAATAATATACTTTAGTTGTAGTTGAATAATATTTAATTTAATTAATCGAGTAGATACGCGAATAGACAAAGCAGTATGATGTCGCGGAGCAGTAAGAATGTGGCGTAGGCACAGGCCGCCTTCATTTGCAATTTACCATCCAAATTAAACAATTTTGTTTCAAATAACTGAATTAAAATTGAATTAGAATTAAAACAGATAAAATATTGTATTGTTATTAAGATTCAAGTCTGATCAAGATGTTCCCGTTGTGTGCCAGTCAGTTACATAATAAACTTTTTAAATTATGTAAAAAATATTTCAACAAATCTTGTGATGACAATATTTTTTGTTTAAATTTTTTTGAATTAAATATTTGTGTTTTATACAAATAACTAGGGTTGGACAAGAACGGGTATCCGGAACCGGAACCGGGACCGGTATCCGGGTGTTTTGGGAAAATTATCCGGGACCGGTATCCGGGTGTCCAGGATCCGGGATACCCGGTATCCGGGGGTTGGATCCGGGCGGGTTAAGCACTCCTAATGGTGGTATTTTTTCGGATAGATTTTCTTTTGATGGTATAAGCGCTAGTAAAATTTTTGAATTTTGTGTGACATTTTGCCATTTCCTATTAAAATTAAATAGAGAGATATGGGCTTCTGTAATTTGTTTTTTGTAATTAGTTACCAATTTCACAAAACAATTGGCTCCCGACAAAAATTGCTCAAATTTCTTTAAAAAGATTTCGCTAATTTTCGAGTTTGTTTAAATTCAGAAACCGCCGACCCCTCCCATTCCTAAAAAGCTTCAAAATTTGCCATATTTTTAAAATGTTGGTTGCAAATCTTTTGACAAATTGAGTCAAAAATTCAAAATTTTCTCGGCGGCGCCTATCGGCACCGCCGACTCTTCCTCACGCAAATAAAGCAGAATTCTCAACAAAAAAAACTCGATCGGCAAAATCGATTTTTTAAACAATTTTTATAACAAAAATATAAAAATTGTAAAAAGTTTACCAAAAATCTAAAATTAAAAAAAAAAAGTTTAAGAAAAATGCAATAAAAAATACTCCTTTAAAATCAAATTTTTTTGATAAACAATTCTTTAAGAAAAATGAAAAACCAAAAATGTACCACTAAAATTCCTGGACACTCTTTGACCGTAGCCTGTATGTCAAAAGAAAATAATTTTTTATTTTGATTTGATTTTTTTATTTGTTTCCTTTGACCTGAATTTTAAAGCAAAGGATTTAGTTTGTGAACTTATAGACCCAAAAAAGGGCAAAAATTTTTAACACGCCCAAAAAACGAGTAACGTGCAGTCAGAGCTCGTTGAGCCTTATATTTTTTAGCTATGTATATTTATAGAGAATCACATTTATTACTATTTAAGATCTTAATAAATTGACTATGTTGCAAATTTTTTAATTGCATCAAGTTCATAAATTTAATAGCAACCATTATATATTATTATTTTCTGGGTTGATTTTTCATTTATTTAATATAGTTTTACTTATTTGAAAGAAATTGAAATAATTATGTTTTTCATGCTTGTTAAGTAATTTTATTATTGTAAATCTTCCTCACGTTGTGATGAGTTTTACTCCATTCGATTATACCTTTTTCAATTTAAGATTTAATTTTACGATGTCTAGGTTATTTTAAATGTAATTTGAGACCTTTTTATACAATGAAAGCGGGAAGAATTCTAATTTTAATCATTGCGCGTAAGCAGTAGCCTTTGGTTTTTACTCTAATTTTTGTTATTTTGGTAATTCGACTTTTAGTAGATTTCATCTTTTGTTTTGCATCACAAAATACCTACAATAAATGACTTTTAATAACAATGTAAAAACCTTTTATTATTTTTAAAAAATTGATTGTTTCTGATAGACCTTACTGAATTCGGAAAAAAATGTTTTTAATCTTTTTTTTAAAGTTGCATTTATATTTAATTATATTATATATATTTTTTAGAATATTTAAATTTTATTGTTGTCATTTGATTTTACATTGTTTTGTTTTACATCTTATCAATAGAGACATGATGTTTTGTAATCAGAATCTCGCATAAATCTCGCTTGAAACTAGCTAGTCATCTTTTTCAATATTAAGTTCCAAATACAATATTAAACGTATAATTAATCTTTTATTTGGTAATTTTTTATACAAATTTTGGGAAAAAGGAAGACATTGTGGAGCAAAACTTGTGAAGGCCAAGCTCTAATTTAAACAGAATGTTGATGCGACGAAGGAAATTAATTAAAATATTTTGCATTTTATTCTAATTTGGCAATGTTTGGGTTCCAATATTTTTTAAATATTTTCTTAGCGTAATATTTTTAAAGGGCAATTCTAAAATTTACACTCATTCATATCAATTGATTCATGTTATTTGAACATTTGATTGTGCGTTATCGGCTTTTGGAATAGCCCAAATATTCTGACAACATTTGAATTCGCAAATGAGTTAATTTAAAACGCTTCAAAATTGCGTACATTTCAACCTGACATTATTTTAATGATTTAATTTGATCATTATTTATAAATATTTTAATTTGATTATTATTTTTAATAATAAATTTGATCGTTATTTATTAATTTTTATTTGTTGATTATAAAACCAGTGAACGGATCAGCCTTTACACATGTGGCTTGGTAATTGTCAAAAAAATTTTGCTGTATCAAGTCTGTAAAATGAATGATTTGTTGAAAAGAAATGGATAAAGAATGTTTGGTTGGATACGAGTTGATTTAAAAATAGCTTTAAGAGTTTTGCGGCCAAAAATCAATATATTTGTTCTTACGAAATAAATGGAATTTTATTTCAAATTTATTTTACATAGTTATAAATTAAGAGCTCGCAAGAATAAATGTAGGAAAGAATGGAAAAGGAGCATTTTTTTAAATTAGATGTGGGATTTTTATGCTATTATTTTTTGATTGGAATTAAATACACTCTTGTTGCTGATTGCCTGTATATACGCTTGACTTTTTAATTCATATTTGTCAGTTATTTAATATTTCAGCATGTTTAAATAATTTACTTAATATTTTCGAGGGTATGAAATGGTATTACTTTGGTAAATACTTATTATTTAAATGTTGCGAGTATTAATGAAGTATTTTAATTAACTTATCCCTTGTCATAATTTTTTATTATAAATTAATTGAAATTTTGTTTATGAAGAAATAATTTAGAAATTTTTGATTTTGAGTTTATTAAATCAAAATTATTAACCATAAGTCTAGATGTGAATGACTGTCTTTAAATCAGTTTATATAATCGCTGAATCGCCTCTTTAAATGGAATCTTTTCACAATAATACCGTGTGCTATCACAATTTGTTTTGTTCGGCTTTGGTGGTCGAACTGGGCATTTAGCTTTTATGTACAAATAAGAATATTTGAAAGACTCATATTAAATATAACGAGCAATAATAAAGAACAAAAATTGCATTCAATAGTTTGAAGCTATAGATGAATAAAAATAATTAGTTTTTTGATTACTTTGACGAATTTTTCCATAACTTATTCAATTGTTCGCATTTTTTATGCTCAAGCTAACGGTTCATTTTAATTATTTATTAATATGACCTTTTTGAATTATTCATTTGCAGTGTCTCCGTTTTAATGTTGATTGACATAAGCACCGTTGTCAACGCGGTTTAGCTTCTATTAATATTTACATGAAAAGAAAACATTTTCTAATTTAATAAAGTTTATTGATTCATTTATTTTAAATTCCTTCAAAGAATTTGCTTGACCAGTAACATATAATAATTATTTTTTATAGTGAATATAAATTTAGCACAAAGTAGGTTTTTTTATATTTTTTACTTTGTTTCAAAGAATTTTGCCTGTATATAAAATAAGTGTTTAATTTATTCGTTAATTTTACATGCAAAACCATTAATATACATATCAGAATAAAGATAATCATATAATATTTTATGTTACATTTAAAAAGGTTATCTTTAGGACTTGTTTATAATTTCATTAGGATTTTCTTAATTTTGAATGTTAAAAATGATTAATAATTATATGATATTAATTCTAACTGATTTTTTCATTAAACAATATTGTCTTAAAATAGTTTTATTATTAATAAGTTTGCATGAAGGCAAATTTTTATTTATATCGTTTAAAAATATATTCTAAAATCATGTTTTCTTTATTTAATTTTTTCAATTTTCAAGTCTTACGGTTTGTCAGTTCGGGCAATTGAATGAAATTCCCACAGGATTTTCAAGCTCTATATCTTCTGCAATATCATGTTCTCTTGCCCGGTCTGAGCCCTATAACTTTTTTTATATTTGATTAAATATTGTAAAAGGTAATTATTTCAATTTTTAATTTATGCACATTCTGCCGCAAAAAATTAATTTATGATTATTTTACATTCGTTTTTTTACATTACAAATCTTTGATTTAGATAATTGAAAATTAAGTAGAATCATTTGCGATTCAGAATTTGTATAACCGTTATTAGTGTACAGTTCTGCAGCTAAAAATTAAGCTTATTGTAATTTATCATTTTTTAATAAAGTAGTTGAAGTATATTCTCCTTGCCGTTTATATGCTTATTTAAAACTAACAATAATTATTTGTTGGATATATTTTAATTTATTATAGTTTATATTTTGTGATTAGAAAGAAATAAACCATTAATCAATGAGGATTTAGTGTTCTATATTTTTGATCCAATAAAATTCGATAGATAAGTTTTTTCAATCTGGGTATTATTGATTTTTAAATGCTTTCAATTCATTAATTTTGTTAAATCTATTGAGCTTTTTGTACATAAAATAATGTGAAAATTTTAAAATATTTATTTATTTTTTACAATTGTTTTCAACTAAGAACTTTAATTTGTTAATAGCTACCAATTTAAGAATAGTGATGTATTCAATTTCAAATTTTTAATACGTTTTAAACAAAGAATTAATTCTTGGTTTTTCGCGAAATAGATTTTTTGAAATAGATTATCTGCAATTGTTAGTATTTTTAAAAATTAATGAGTTGATTTGATATTCATGTTTTTAAATACAGAACATATTTATTAGTTGAATATTAATTTATTGAAATCTGTGAAGACTAATAACTTTTATGTATATAAGTTCAATCGTCTGTCTGCTTTGAAGTGGAACTACAAATATTTAACGATTAATTAGATTTATTAGATGATTCTTATATTTCTTTTTTTCACGGCAAAAAAAAATTATTAGTTTTTGTTAATAATTATTTTTTGAATTTTAATTTATACATTCACCATTTTTTTGCCGCCCATATTTGTTGCCAAACAAATCTGTCAAAAATTGTAACTTTTAATTTTGCATATTAATTCATCAATATTTTTTTTTGTACTTTTATACCTATTTTGTTTGCGCAAAACTTCCGACTTAAATTTTTTGTTGATTAAATCAAGAATGTTTAGAAAAATATTTCTTGTTATCATTGCTTAACGTACATTTTTCTGGATTTCCTGACTTTCAAAGTTGCTACACTTTAATGCATTCATTTAATTAAATGTTCGGAAGATTATCGTTTTTAAAATATCAATTCTAAGTTAAGTCGATCTAACCGCGGTAGTCAGGATCGGGAAACGGGAGGCGCTGGATCTACTTTTGGATAACAAAAAAACGGATCCTAACCATCTCATCCATTAAAAAATTTAAGCTTAAACTCTTCTGAAATTAAAGAAAATAACATAATATTGCTACCGTTAGTAAATATCATCTACTTGATTAAAGTTTTTTACACACCAAAAATGGTTTTAGGTGAGAATTCATTCAAAGTGTTTTCTTAGTACAAATTTTAATGTATGTTTAATCGTTTCCTGAAATTTCTATCATTTTTATACCATTGGGAGTGGGTCTGTCAGGGTCGGGGTTTCCCTAATCGGTCGGGGTCGGGGTTCGGTTTTTAAAAAAATTTCCTCTAAAATTTTAGAAGACGAATTTAGTTTATTGAATTTCCAAAATTTAAGTGGCCAAGAAAAGTAAAATAATTGTTTGCACTCAGTCGGTTCGAACCTTAGCAAATATTTGTTGCTTATGCATTGAAAATGTTTTAATTATGTGTTATTTATTTATTTATTATTTTAAATTAATAATTTGTTTAAAATTCAATTTATGATTACAATTCATAATTTATGGTCCTTTGTTGGAAAATAGTATTTCTGTGCAAGTATTTGCTTATAGTTTTTTACCATTACTAATTATTTTATTAAATTTATTTTAGATTTGGTATTCATCCGATTATGCGCGGCAACAACCAATTAACGCTAAAAATTCTTCATTTAATATTTTGAATTAGAATTAATTTAGAGGCCAGCTAGCGGTTTAAATTTCGTAGGGTACCTGATGCCAACAGCCAAGCCATTTAACGTTTTCTTTAAATTGTTGATTAAATAATGTGCCCGGCATTTTTTACCGTAAATGCTGAAATCAAACTAATATTTAATATTTTTGTAGTGTTTCACTTTTTTTAATTAAAGTAAATCTCGCGCAACCTTTGCTATCGTGTTTGTGGCGGACATGGCAATTTGAAACACGTCCCCTGGCGGGCGAAACCAGAATACTGGCTGACGGCATGCGCTCCAGAAATACTTCAATAACTTTTATTATAAAAATTTTTCCAAAAAAAGCAGCATTAAAAATGGTAAGCAATTCATATTTATATATTAATAAATTGAAAATTTTAAAACCTTTCTTTGATTATTTATTTTATGAATTTGTTTATTGCAAATATTTTGAGTACATTTATAATTATATTGTGACATATTTTACACAACGTTTACCCAATACGACAATGATAAATAATTGGCACGATTTATTAACATTACATTTTTATTTTTCTTCATTTGTTTAACTTTATATATTTATTGGTCGAATAGGATGAGTCAGAATTATGAATTTTTTCTTAATATTATTAGAAACCGCTAAGATTTTTAAGGAATTTTTAAAACTTAACATCGATATAAAGTTTATACAATTGTCCTCAACACGAGACGCCAATAATCAAAAAATTAGACGATGAATGTTTAAAGTATTCTTGCCGATTGATTTTTAGTTGTAATTGGGAAGTCTAAATTTGATGTTGTCATTGGCATTTGCCTAGCTTATAATTTATTTTTTATACCTCTCTTTGTGATGTTTACAATTTTTTTTTCCATCATAAATTAGCAAACTTAGCCACCAAATTGTTACAAAATATCTCCCAAAAACAATTCATTGTTAAATCTGGAGAATTCAAATCACCACGCAATATAGGATCTGGGGTCCCCCAAGGTTCGTTTCTCAGCCCCTTGCTGTAATCATATGCTTGAATGATCCCCAAACATTTTTCACCCTGATGTTGGCACAAAATTATTGCATATGATCTCAAAATCTTCCAATCTTTCTCCCACTACCAAAATAAAACTTCACTTCACTCCAATGTGCCCTATAGATTGCCTACCCAAATGTCCACAAGGCTGGTTCTCAATTTTAACAGAACCTATATTTACATTTGGCAAAAAACAATTCTATTAACATCTTTCCGCTTTCCTCAAACAATGTCATCTCTGACTTGGGCATGAAGAATTTTTGTTTTATAACCTTGAAAAGAATAAATTCTGACGCACATAAAATAAACACTTAAAATATTTTTTAAAAAATTTATATAAATATGCGCACAGAAATTGGCAAAATATTTATATGTAACAAATGCGGTGCGCCGAACTAGGCGATTAATAGAGTATCTAGGAGGAGTCAGCAGCACATGCTGCACCTTTAAAAAAATTAAAACATTAAACTTATTTTCTTACTTTTTAGTTTATAAAAAATACATTAAAAAATAAAAAGTATTAGGAAATAACTTTCTGCTAAAAAGTTAAAAAATATATATAAATTGCAATAATTAAGTACGTAATGACGAAAGCCAACTTCAGGAGCACTGCTGGAATTTTTTTAAAACTTTTATTGTTCTCTACAAAAAAACATTAATTGTTCATTAATATAAGTAGTCAACCCATTTATAGGCTTTACTTGAAAATAATAAATATTAGAGTTGTTGGCGGTCGGTTAACCGAACCGAAACCGAAAACCGGGGGTCGGTAAACCGGCCTGCCCGAAAACCGGTACCCCCGGTTTAAAACCGACCGCCCACAACCCTAATAAATATCATCGGTCAATAGATCATCGATTCTTTTTTGGCGTAATATTCAGCAATGCGAGGAAATCAAGAGATCAATGAAAACATTTTATATTTATTAAAATAATTCTTAAGTGAAGACAAAATAAAGTGCTTTGAATTGATATCTTAATTTAAATTTTAACCCGATATAATAAATAATAGCTATTATTAGGAAGAATAATAAACATTGAAAAGCATTGCTCTAATAAAAATTTTTCATTAAAATTTATGCAAGGAGTTGATTGATGGGCTATATTATAACAAGACGCTACATCAAGGCCAGWCTTTTCAGCCGACATTGAGGTTTTCACAATAAGGTGGCGTTTGTGAAAAATGATTAAATACAAAAAAATATAGGTATATATGTAGTTTTTTGCTAAATAATTAGAAAAACGATAAATTTAAGTTTAAAAAATAATTCAAAAAAACTTGCTTTATTTCTACACTATGTAAAGTTAAAATTAAATATCCCATTTGAATTTTAAAAAATAAAACTAACAGGCATTTGCTAATAATAAGCCTAGAAACCTAAAGCAAAGCCTGTCGAAAATCATTTTAATAATACATAGATACCATAAATTTACTCAATTATTGACCGTTCGGTGAGAAATTGTTTGGCGTAAAACTGTTTTAATATATTGCTTCAAAGTATGATATCATAAACTATTTCTTACATAGAATTCATATTTAAATAATATTATTATAAAAACACTTTTGTATAAGATTTTTTATGCTACTAAAAAACACGCGTAGGAAGGTTTTTGGTATGAGCTGCACGAAAAGGAGGACGACGAATGGAGGAAAAACAACCATTACGACATACCGCAGAAGGGCCCAAAAAAAGCCTTGGATTTTTCAATGTTGGCAACTAGTACATTTAATATTTATTACTTGAAATTTTCAATGTAAATAATAATTTGTTGTGCCAATGAGTGTAAATACAAATAAGTAAATTTTATTGACAGGGATCACCACGCAGCTCGAGAAGTGATTGTTCTGGCCGCAACCAATTTCCCGTGGAAAACAGTAATGTATTACAAAAATTAAAACGCATTCTATAACTCAAAATAAAATATTTAGACAACGCATTTAGAAAGATTAATACAAAAAATTATTTTTATTGATGACAAGAAAATTTTTTTTAATGTTTTTAAAATTATATTTGGTAAGGGTAAGTGCAAAAATTTTGCACTACATACAAAAAAAAAGCTAAAAAAACAAAAGTTTTGCTTTTTATTCCGCTTTTGCGCCCAAATTTGCACATTTATTTTGTTAACTTAATTTAAATTTGTTAAATAATGTACAACTTATGTGTATTTATTACAAATAAATTTTTATTTTAATCTATGCTATTTTATGTTAAATATTAAACTAATTATATAAGTCAAAATTAATGCTTGTAAAACTCAACAAATTATTAAAATATTAAATAAACGTGTTTAATATTATATATAAATAATAAAATGAAGAATCAATTCAAGGTCGAGCAATCGTCAATTCATTTAGACTTAAGAGAATATAAATCCTTAAAGAATAATTTTAATCTATGTTGAAAAAAAGATATAAATAATTATTTAACAGAATTCTTTACGGGTTTTCATCGCTCTCCAAGATTAATTTTATAAAAAAGCCTGTTTTTTCATCGCTCTAGGAGCAACATAAAATTGTGAGATAATTAATTACTCACCTTCAATATGCAAATTCAAAATTAATAAATTTTTTTTATTATTAAATCATTATATAGAAAATCGGCAAAACAATATATATTATATATTATACGTTTTAAGTATAAAACCAAAAAATAAAATGCATTTTTAAATAAGATGTTTAAAACAATTTAGTTGGTGAACATGAAAAAAGAACATGTTGGGAATTTCACTGCTTGTCTTCTTAGTAATAAAAAAACACTCAATGAACTTTGAAAATATTACCGAATTTATTGCACAAATCCACAAAAAAGTTAAACTGTGTTTTTAAAAAGATAAAAAGCACCAAAACAAATTACTTTTCACTTCTGATAAGTAAATAACAAATAAAGGAAAATATTTGTTCATTATTTTGATAATGTTTTATTCAAAACAAAAAAATGCATACAAATTCTACTAGTCTTAAGCTGGTTGAAGCGTTTATTAGGATGAACGCTTATATTATCTTCAAATCAACGTCACTAAAAAAAGTATCGTTTTACACAAAAAAAAAAGGACGAGACAATCAGCTGTAACGCCGTGTGCAGGGTTCGATTTAAAATTGAGAAATATCAATAAAACTAAGACTCGCCAAAAAATAAAGAGCTAAAATTTGATAAAATTAATTGGACAGTAAATATTAAATCATTTAAGTAAACAAATCTAAAATTTTAAATCAAATTTCGAAACTAACAAAACTTTTAAATGAGTGAATGGAATAAAAATTGAGAAAAATTCTTGCAAACGAAAAATAAAAAGAAAATTCTAAAAACAATATTATAATTTAAACGCGGAACTATTATTAACTGCCAAATAAAATTTCATTTCATTATTTTGAAGCAATCATACTTTTTGCGCATATGCACGCCGTTTGTAATGAATATTGATTAATTCGAAAGAATTAATGTTTATTTATTTAAATAAAACAACAAGTTTTAATTAGGATTTAAAAAGCCAATCTATTTAAAAACAAAAGTCAGCTCTCCTGCCCGGGCAGCGCTTGTGTTCACTGTCCCACTACCAGTTTCGGTAGCTTACGGTTGTGGTTAATCGCGTTTTTTTGCAGAAGTTATCCTATTTAAATAAATACAAATTTTAAATTAAAAAATTGTAAGCAGGATTATGAATAGGTAATTATTTATTTAGACTGAAAAATAAAATGAAAATTTAAGCTAAAAGCAGAATAAGTTGTTGGTTTAAATTAAAATTTTATGCGATGAGATCATTATAAAAATGGTTGATGCGCCTCAAAGTGGTGGTGTTTGTTTAAAATCAAAATACTAATATACAACAAAATAAAAAAATAATTATTAAATTAATGCTAAGTTCTTCCTCACAATGAAGAAATTGGCGTATAAAATGGTATTTGAGTATTTGAAGCGTATTTGATTAAAGAGCAACAAAACATATTTATATAATGTGTAAAAAACAAAAATTATAAACCGATTTGAGCCAATGATATAAATCTTTAGTATTTACAACGTAATTTAAATTTTAGATTATATAAAATATTATTAAAATTGTCCCATTACAAAATGCCGTTTAAATCCAAATTTCCTCGGAAAAACATCAGAATGTATGTACTTAGTGTGCGTCTTTAATTGAAACGCAGTTTTAACTAGCTTAATTTAATTTTATGTATTTTAATGAAAAATTATTATCGTGTTTTTAAATATTTAATTCTTAAATCAACCTTTGTTTTTTACAGTGGCCCCAACTTGAAAGACGGCATAAACAACAGCACCGAAACGGCCTTCAAACATGCGTTATAGCTTTATGTTTATTTATTTCAAAATTATCACATAAGCAATATTCATCAATTGAATTGAATTTGCAAAGAAACCAACAAACAACACACACCAAGAAACAACCACGGGAAATAGTTTTGACGAGCTTATAAACAAATTAAAAGAAATTTTGATCTTGTTAAATATAATTTTGGGGTATTTTAAAATAAATTTTTATGAATTTGCATGAACCCAACAAACAACGCAGAGCACGAATAAACCACAGGAAATAGTTTTGACAAAATTATAAACAAATTAAAAGAAATAGAGATTTCTTCATTGATATTGTTAAAAATAACGAGCACCAATAAAGTAAAAACATCATTTGGAACAAAAATTAGTTAAAGTTTTTTTTATAATGCGTTGTTATACCAAATATTAAATATTTGCTGGCAACACTTGCAAATACATTCAATATAATCAAATCTGAACTTTTTAAAAGAAGATTGCATCAAAAGATGATTATTTAAACTCTTTAACTTTTGCTACTTGAATTTGTGAATTTATGAGTTAGAAAGTTTTATTTTTATAGAGAATTTTTTCATATTTTATAATGGTTACAAGATATTGTTAAATTTCTCAGAAATATTTTTTGATATAATCCGTGTTCATTAATTAAAAAGTAGTTTTTTTATTTAACTTATTTACATTTTCGAATTTATTAAAATTTCAATAATTTTCAAGATCAATTATAAGTTATAAAATTTTTTAATAGTATTTCACTAGTTCTATATTTTGGACTTTGATTTCTGATTTTTCTGACTTATTTATGATTTTTTTCATCTTTTCGTTTAAGACATATAAACGCTTTGATATTTAGGTTATAAAAAGATTTTATTAATTTTCAAAGTTTGTAGTCAATTAATTTATATTAAGAATCTTACCATGTTACAATTTCAGCTGACTGAATCCTTTTTTAATTCGGTAAAATTTATTGAATCGCGTTTAATGAACTTAGCGATATACTTACATTTTAATTTTTCTTTTCAAAGCTCGACACTTTTTTTATAGTTTCATTAAAATTTTTTAATAAACAAATTTTTCATTAATCATTGCAAAATTTAGAATTTTTATATGTATCCATTAAATAAGTTATATCTATTTATTTAAATTGATTTTGTGTAGTCGTACTCGCAGACGGGCTTGCTCCGCCTTGAACCATGCGCCATGAGGCCTGTCGATGTTTTGCAAAATTATGTGTTTTTGATCAGTAAATTAAATTCAATGACCCCACCTGGTCTAGCAATGAGCATATATTTAAAGCTGATAATTTATATTATAAATATTAATTTTATTTAAATTGTGTCGTATTTTTTCAAATCATATCAATCTTTTGAAAGAAAAAAGACACACTCCAAGCAATTTACATTCTACGACAAACTCCTTTGTTTATTATTTTAATGAAATTTTGTTTTATTTTTCATTATAATATAATGAGCGAATTGTTGTTTTATTCTATGATTACAAAAACAAAACTATATTTATTATCATTTTGAATCAAGAAAATTGTACGCTGCGAATTAATGCAAAGAAGATATTTTTAACTTGCCCATCAGCATGTCAATACCATTCACTTGCCTTTCTTTTCCGCTTTTTTAAAATGATCATATTAATGTATCTTTTGTTTTACAAATCATAAACTTATATTGGAAACACTAATTATTTTATAAATAATTTTACTTTTGGATTAGCTGATGTTCATTTTACTTTAAATGTTTAAAATACGGCACTAAAATATTTTGAAAATTTTAATTCTCGACTTTTTTATAGTTTTATTAAATTTTTTAATAAACAAATTTTTCATTAATCATTGCATATTTAGAATTTATATGTTTTCAATTAAATAAGTTATGCCTATTTACTTATTTATTAATTGATTTGTTGTAGTCGTGCAAAATTATATGTTGTTTTTGCGCAGTAAAAAAAATCATTTTTTCCTAGTAAAAAACTAATTTATGTAGACAGAACGAATGTTAATAAATTTGGCTTCTTTATGCGAAATTGTTAAGGAGCAATAATTTTGTAGATAGGCCGAACTAATTTTAACAAAGTACTTAATAGATTAGAAATTTATCGATGGTCATGCATGGGCGGAATCGAAAAATTTTAATTTTAGTTTTTATTACCCAAAGCATTTCTATAAACAATCACAGTGAATTTTACCATTTAATCTTACTTTTTAATCGTTACTTTTTTTACGCTTATTAAATTGTCATTATCACAGGTTTTTTACTGAATCAAAACATAAATAAAATAAAATTTTTACAAAAAATTTAGAGTGCCTTCAGCGACTACATGTACGGTACACCTCTTATGCTTAATATTTCCATTAATTTTTTCTAATGTAGTTTTTTTTATTATATTTTAGTATTTATTCGTAAATTGATACAATGATCTTAAATTTTCTAATATGATAATTATTCTTTTATTATTTGTGTTATTTATCTATTTGATATTTTCAAATTTGATACTTTTGAATAAGTTTTTAAATTTAGTATTTAGTGATAAATTTTTAAATATTATTTTACAAAGGGCATCAATGAGCATATATTTAAAGCTTAATTTAAATTAGAAATATTACATTTACGTAAAATATGTTCTATTTTTCCAAGTCATATCAATTTTTTGAAAACAAAAGCCTTGTTCCAACGCAATCTTCAGTCTCTCACAAACTCCAAATTTTATTATTAATATAATGCGCGAATTGTTGTTTAATTCAATGATTTACAAAAACAAAACTACAGATTTATTTATTATCTTTTGATTAACCGCCTGCTTTTATTAGTTAGATTGTATCTTTTGTTTTACAAATAAGTAAATTATGTCAGGAAACATTAATTATTTTATTTTTAGTTCGACTAAACTTTTATTTTAATAAATATCTTCATTTATTTTTTGTTGCCAATAAAAAATGGATAAAATTTGGGGTAAATAGATTTAAAATATATTTAAAGAGCTAACGATTTTTACTTCGCTGAGACTGCTTCAACTTCATTAAAAAATTATTTCATTCTTTTATTTATTATGGTTATTTTTTGTTTTAACAAAGAAAAATTTGTAATTGTAAAACCAGATTTCCTGATTTAACAATTCATATTTCATCTTTTCCTTTTCTTTGTTTTGAAGTTTCGAGTGCAAACTGTCTCTCTCCGATTTTTTAAAAATTTTCACGTAATAAAAAATTTTATACTCAATTTGCATTGCATTTTTAATGTTGGATCAAACCTCGATAATTGGAAATATATATTTAATTTATAAAGTCTTATATCAGTTCAATGAGGTAAATGCGCAGGAAAAATGCGTTGTTAAGGTTTGATAATTAAATGCGTTTATTAATTTAACTATTTTATTCTTAAAAGTTATATTTTTCAATGACTGAATTTGTTAAGAGATTTTCAACCAAAATTTAAAATACGGGAATTTTTTGAAGGTTTTCAGAGTCCGGTGCTGCCAATTAGTTCAAAAATTGTTTTATGTTTAATGATACAATTGGCTCATTGGTGCGGATATAGTATTTAAATTTGGCGAGATTCGAAGCAATTACATTATTTTTCAATTTTTAATTTTTTGTACAATTTTCCATTAAATTCGCCTGATATTATTGAATCTTTTTCAAATTAATAAAAGATAATTTTCGTCGTAACTTTTTCTGATCGGGTAGCATAGTATGAGTATTTTTAGAAAATGAATAATCTTTAATTTACATAATGCTGAATTTAACATGTTTTTTTTGCCGTTTAAAATTCTTCAATTTTAAAGTAAAAATTGATATAAGCAGCATATAGCGTCAAAACCTCGCGGGTACCTCGCGGGTCTGAAAACTCGCGGGTCGTTTTTGATCATGCCGCCCCAAGCCAAAACCTATGGGAGGGGTCCACCCTTTTGATCATGCCGCCCAAACCCAAACCTATTTGAGGGGTTGGGCCCTTTGAACTCACCGCCCAAAAGCGAGCGGTTAATTCAGTCTCAAACAAACCTCGCGGGTACCTCGCGGGTCTGAAAACTCGCTGGTCGTTTTCATCATGCCGCCCCAAGCCAAAACCTATGGGAGGGGTCCACCCTTTTGATCATGCCGCCCAAACCCAAACCTATTTAGGGGTTGGGCCCTTTGAACTCACCGCCCAAAAGCGAGCGGTTAATTCAGTCTCAAACAAACCGCGCGGGTACGGCGCGGGTCTGAAAACTCGCGGGTCGTTTTGATCATGCCGCCCCAAGCCAAAACCTATTAGAACCTTTAATCATGCCGCCCCAAGCCAAAACCTATTGGAGGGGTCGGGTTCTTTGAACATGCCGCCCGTGAGATCTAAAGCTATTGGAGGGGTCCAACCCTTTGATCATGCCGCCCCAAGCCAAAACCTATTAGACCCTTTGATCATGCCGCCCGCGGGCCGAGCCCCCAAAAGCGAGACAATTTAGTCCCAACAAAAACCGCGCGGGGTTAGCGGATTAACACACAACCCAAATCTTTTAATTAGTCCCCCAAAATCTATTGGGCCCATGGCCAAATCAATTGTCCCTCCCCCATCCCTCAAGGTCATTTCGGCACCTGTCAATCAAACTTCCGCCGGTCAAATTTTAGTCGATTTCCGAATGTGAGGGACCATCTCTATAAATGGTATCATATAAATAATAATTAATTTAAAAAAAAATGTTTAGTGGACCTTTCACACTAATTCTTTCAGGGGCTACCGGAAGCGGTAAAACCCAATGGCTTTTGAAATTTTTAAAATATTATAGAGAATTAATTGATCCAGTGCCAAATAAAATTTTATATTGTTATGGTGAAATGAACGATAGTATTTTGGGGTTAATTGGACAGGGTATCGAGACGCACAACGGAATTCCGGATTTGAAATTGATAAAAGAACAAGCTGAAACCGTTGTTACTTATTCTCGACGATTTAATGCTTAACGTAAAAAATAATTTTCTTGATTTGCTATTCACAAGGGGATCTCATAATTGGAACGTTAACATCATTTTTGTTACCCAAAGCTTATATGGTAGGGATATAAAAACGGCACGAGCAAATGCTCATTATCTGGTCTTGATGCGAAACCCATCAGGACAGCTTCAGGTAAGAACCGTAGGCTCTCAGCTGTTTCCCAAAAGAATGAATTACTTTATGGAGACATATAACAACGCAACCAGTAATCAATTTAGCTATCTGGTAATTAATATGCATCCAAACGCGGATGAAGAATTTAGATTATCTAGCAAAATATTTCCGGGTGAAATTTTAGAAGTATATTTACCAAATGAATAAAAATCTATAAAAGGAAATTAAATGTCGGAAAATATGAAAATGTACCAATTTAGCTCTCAAGTAAAGGAGAATACAGCATTTTTAAAAAAGCTTGCCTCTACCAGATCCGATCAAAAGAAGAATAATTTAATCGAAACAGCAACTACTGATCAAATTTTGGCAATTGTTGAAATTTGTGCAAACATTTTGAGCTTTACATTCAAACTTAATAAAAGGCAAAAACAAAGGCTTGTTCAATACGCAGATTTTTATCGAGCCATTGCCAAATCAAAATCTGAAAAAACAGCAAGAAAAAAGCTACAACAGGGAAGCGGAATAGCACTAGGAGCAATTTTAATTCCAGTTTTAAGTGTTCTGGCGCAACATTTATTAGAAAAAATTACGTCATGAAGTTTTCAAAGAAAATGTTAATGGTTCCCGAAACGGAATATTACGCACTGTTAAATGCCATCCAGGGCGGAGATTATCTGCAAAATGAAAAATCAATGCTAGATGCAAAAATCAGGCAGAATTTAGACGATCCGACAATAAATGAAGATGTTAAAGCGAGTAAGCATAACTGGCTTTATAAGGAAAGACGGATGCTAAAAGAAATGACAGAAAATCGACCKCAAAAGGTGATTATTGAAAATCAGGCTCCAARACCAAATATTGCYCCGTATTTGGGGGTTAGCCAGGCGAAAACRCAGATGACRGACGAGRCAAGAAAGGSCYTTYTRCCCAGAATAAGAKTCAAAAGCATGCCGGAACCTMCWGAGRCGCATCCCCAAA
>MEIZ01000203.1:77078-96148 GCA_001723225.1 Globodera ellingtonae | reverse complement strand
CAACTTTTTGAACTTACCGCCACCAAACTCAAACCTATTGGAGGGGGTGGAGTCCTTTGAACATGCCGCCCGCAAAGTCTAAAGCTATTGGAAGGGTCTCGGGTTCCTTGGGGAGTCGGGTTCTTTGATCATGCCGCCAAACCAAAACCTATTGGAGGGTTTTATATTTGATCATACCGTCCCAAGCCCAAACCCATTGGAGTCCTTTGATCATGCCGCCCCAAAGTAAAGTTTTGAAAAGGCGCGGCTGGATTTTTGATCAAACAAACACTCAAAACCTATTGGGCCCATTGTCAAATCCAAAATTCAATTTTCCCTCCCCCGCTCTCAAGGTCATTCGGCACCTGTCAATCAAACTTTCTTTGCGCACCAAAAATTTCCACCCCACCTGTCAATCAAACTTCCGCCGCTGAAATTTGCAACAAAAACATTCGGCAAATCGATTTCACTTTTGTGACCTTTTTAAATGGGGCATAATGTGATAGTACATTTCGTTAATTTCTTCAATATTTTTTCCACCTGTTATTACCACTTTGCCTGTCCAAAAAATTAAGGCAGTCAATCTTTTTCCTCTTTTGTAGTTTAGACCACAAAAAATTTCAGGCTCATAAAAACTATTTTTGGGGCGAATTTTTTGAAATTCATTTAGATCAACTTCCCGCCCAAAATTAAAAGAAGTAACAACATTTTCAATTAAATGTCCTGTGTAAAAAACACTGGGACATCCCGAGAATTTAATAATTTCAACAAATTTTCTTATCGCTTTTTCGCAATCTTCCAAATTTTTGGTACCCAAACAAATTATTTTTCCAGACTCCCATAATAAAGCAGTGGATTTTATAGGATTTTCACATTTCAAAATTGCAGCTTTAAATTTTCGGGGGTTATACTTAAATTTGCAATCATTAATCGATAATGAAGAGAAATCAATCTTAACCCCCAAATTGGCGACAGCAACGATATTGACAATGATAGGTTTTTGCATTTAGAACCAAGTAATCAATCGATTTTAGTCCTTTATATAGGCAAATATTTTAAGGACGCATTATGATTGGACATAAAATAAGGTCAAGGCCATTTTTGAACACATGACAGACCGATGACTCACAAATTATTTTGAAATCAGCATTGATTGATGACCTTGAATATTTTGAAATCTGCATTGATTGATGACTCACAAATTATTTTAAAATCTGTCACCTGTCAATCAAAATGATTGATAACTTGCAAATTTATTTCAAAATCTGTCACATGGTTCGCAAATTTATTTCGCAATCTGTCACCTGTCAATCAAAAAATGATTGGTGACCTTCAATATTTTGCAATTTGGCAGACAATCATTACGAAATCTGTCGCGCCAGACAGTTATTTCGTAATCTGAGCCAGACAGATTAGTCACGTGACAGGTATTTCGCAATGGTTACGCCCCATTTTCCGCCTATATAAGGCACGGATCTTGCCTCCGTATTCACTCTTAACTGAGCAAAATTTTTAAAACTCATTTGCGCATTTTTATTAAAACTTTATTATTTATTAAAATGACTTCAAAGCGTGTGAACCAATCCGGCGGACCGGCGGCTAAAAAGTGGGACTTCCGAACAATTGGGTAGGAATTATAAATAAAAATTCTATAAATAGGACTCTTTTATTTAGAAACAATTTTTCGGAAGAAATGTACAAGTTAAACGATCATCGCACGGAGACTTGCAAAAAGTTTGGGTTTATGAAGAACATTACCGAATTTACCATCAACCCGGACACGCCGCACCCGGATGAGCGAATGAGAGATGCAATTGAGGACATGATAAACAAGGCCTTCAAACGGACTGAAGAAACAATGGGGCGAAAGGTGAAAATGTTTGGAGTGTCACTGACGGGAGCTGGACTTGGATACCCGGTATATTTGCCGTACCGGCCTTACCCTCAAAACAACGCGGACGTCGTGATGGAGGAAATTAACAAGTTGGGGCAAAGTGGCGGAGAAAATGGAGACGACATGAGGACGATTTTACTCTCGCGTCCGGTGCAGATGAATGTTACGTGCGTTGCGCTACCAGCTGGAGAAGGGCCAAGGAATGTTCACAAATTCGACTATGGATTCAAGGAGCACCAACGGATTACAGTGAGTTTGAAAAAAAACCAAAAAATAAAAATAAAAATAAATTTTGGTTCTAGAACCTATGAGTGGGTTCTAGAACCACTTAGGGAATAATAAACAAATTATTATTTTAGGGTCAACAACAACGACAAATTGTGTTTATTTTATGCGGTGGCGGCGGCGAAGAATTATTTAGAGCTGCATGTGGACAGCTTTAGAAGATTTATGAACAATATGACGCGGCAAAGGGAGGCAGCATTTGAATTATTACAAAAATCCGGAGTCAACGATATGGAAAATGCCTACGGAGTTGAGCATTTGTCGGCTATTCAGAAATATTTGGTAATAATAATAAAATCATTTTTGCAGAAAAATAATAATTCTTTTCAGGATCAAACTTTTCCGGGAAAATACCGTATTGCGGCCTTTGAGAAATGTGCAGACCCGAGGAGATCAATTCGTGTGCTGTGGAAGGGCCCGATGGGGCGTGAAGCTGTTGTACCAATATTTTTGGAGAACAATCATTGGGATGGACTGAAGAATTACGTGTGCTTTTTCAACAGAGGGAGAAATTTCTGCATCGACTGTGAATGCTTTTATAAGGATGGCGTTTATCACACATACGAGTGCAAGGCGAGATGTTACTATTGCAACCGAGTCGGAGGAATGCCATGCACCAAGGAACGAGGAGTGAAAATTGAATGCCCAAAATGCCGCCGATACTTTTACAGCCAACAATGCTACAATTACCACCAAGGACATCAGACGTGCAACATTTGGAAGCGGTGTGTGGAGTGCAACAAGACTTATCAATTCAATCCAAAGAGTAAACACGAATGTGGGGAGACTTTCTGCCGATCATGCGGAATTTGCCATGACCCGAAGCGAGGCTGTTACATCAAATCAATCGTGGTCAAAGAGGAGAAGGATATTTACAGGATCGAGGTTTGGGTAAGTCAATATTAATCCCGAGGGCAGGAAAAAGTTTTTAAATTTTAGGATTCGGAGACGTCACAGGACAAGACTTATAAAGGAGACCAAAAGGAACATGTGATTAATTACATCTCGGCAAGAGTAACGTGCACCGAATGCTGTGACGATGGAAACAGGAAGGACTGCCGGATTTGTGGAACTGAGCGAGAAAAGGACTGGAGCGAGGCGGAAGGACAGGAGCCGACCAAGGAGTTTTTGGAGTGGATTTTGACGGCATTTGATAAGAAGTACAAGACCTACCTATTCGCACATAACGCCGGGAGATTCGATGGTCATTTCGTGTTTAACTACCTTTGCCGAGCCGGGAAGAGTCCGATGCCGCTGATTAATGGGCTGAAGATTTACGAATTTACGGTGCAAAACTCGAAGAAACACTCAATGCTGATATGGAGGGACTCATGCTTGCTTATGCCGGTGAAACTTGAAGCGATGAAGGSGACKTTTAATRTGGACTGCGAGGAGAAGCCMTTRTTRCCGTARTARTACAACAAGAAGGAGAATTACAACACACGATTGCCTCACTTACCGCCCATGGAAGACTATTCGCCAGGATCGATGAAGAAGGAGAAGTTCGACAAATTTGAGAAATGGTACAACGAGAACAAGGAGACACCGTTTTATTTGCCCGAGGAGCTGAAGAATTATTGCCGAAACGACACGGAGATTTTGCTAAAGTCGATAGTTGAATTCCGGAGGATCTTGGTCAAGGATATTACGGGAGGGTTTGACCCGCTGCCGAGGAGTGTACGAATGCTGGTGTTGCAATGAGTATTTTCAAGGCCATGTTTTTACAAGAGGAGGAGTTATCGATTGTGCCGGAGCGGGGATATGAGCGCTGTGACAGGGCCAGCGTAATCGCCATCAAATATTTGGAGTGGAGGAGCAAAAGAGACAATGTGGACATTAAGCATGCGGGCAATGGTCGAGAGGAGCAAGTCGGAAAATACAAATTGGACGGATATATTGAGAATGGGGCAGAAGCAAATGTATTGAAGTGATGGGCTGTTTCATCCATGGATGTTTGAAATGTTATGACCCGACGGCGCAATTGATTGGAGGACGAGCAGCGCAAGATTTGTATGATGAAACGCAAGAGCGGAGCTGCGGGAAGCGCTGGATGTTGAGGAAGTCTGGACTTGCGAAATTGAGCAAGAGTTGAAAAAAGACGCTGAGATGAAAGAATTTTTTGAGGACAGAGGGAACGAGAAGGGGCCAATTGATCCGAGGATGGCATATGCGGGAGGGAGGACGGGACCAATGAAGTTATTTGCAAAGGCCGATTTAGCAAAATTGCAGATTTTACATAAAATTTTTAGGGAAAATTTTCGATGAGGAATTCGTTGTGCAAGAATAAGGTGATTGATCAGGCGTCAGAGTTTTATGGATTGGTGTGCGACCACAAGATTGAGATTCACGACATTGTTGAGTATTCGGATGGGGCAATACGTGTTGTTTACAAGGACAAGGAGGATTTCGTCACAGAACATAGTTCGAGCAACATCATCTTAAGTTTATGGACGACGAGTATGGCGCGATTGAAATTGTTGGAATATATGCAGGAGGCGGAAAGGAATGGGGGAGAAATATTGTACACGGATACTGACAGTATTTTTGTTATGCACGATAGGGATGTGGAGCCGATAACGACGGGAAAATATCTTGGGCAGATGAGTGAGGAATATGGCGGCTATGAAATTGAAGAATTTTGTTGCGGTGGGGCGAAGCAGTATGGTCTGAAGATGAAAAGCAAGAAGACAGGGGAACTGGACTACGTGATGAAAATTCGAGGGATAACATTTGATGTGGACAACCACAAGACACTGCATTATGAGGCGTTCAAGGAGATGGTGCTGAGCTACGGAGAGGAGATGGATCCGGCCTTCTTTGTGTACAAGAATGATTTTGGGTAAGTTTTTTTGAATTTTGTAACATTTGTTTAAAAAATGTTTTTTTAGGCCAACGCGGGAGTCAAAGGTCGTTACGAGGGAGAAGCACAAGATGTACATGCCGATCTGTCAGAAGGGGATTATCGACAAGGATTTTAATGTTTTGCCATTTGGATTTGATTGATTTTTTTTTTTTTGCTGAATAAAGATAAATATAAAAAAATTAAATGATATTGGGACTAGCAGGGGTGGAACGGCCTAAAGTGAAAGCCCGCACCTGTTAGCCGCAATATTTTTGTAAAAGTTCCAGGGGAAAATAACTTCGATGACCACTATTTTGGTACATCACTATGCAAGGCAATTGTGGGTAGTCTAATTTGACTCGATGTTTGGAATACAAATGCTGCTCAACTGTTACTCCCAGGAATCCCCGATATGCAAATAATCTATTTGCACCAATAAAAGTAATGTTGTCCGGTGAAATAAATTGGTTATGCCTCAGATGTATGGTGACCAGCGGGTTATTTCTCAGAAAATTGAGGTTTTCAGCTCTTCTTCTTTTTAAAATTTGTGCGAGCTCATGGGGCTCGCACCTATTAAATTCGCATAAAATTTCAATGAGACTGGTGCACATTTTGCATAGGCGGTCGTATGTCTCAATCACTTCCTTATATACTCTTTCATCATCTGATGAATAAAACACAGAGGTGTTTAAAGAATCATTCTTCTTTTTCCCTAGCTTCAATTTTTTAATAATAAAAATACAAAGCAAAAACATTAACACATCAAAAGCATATAAAAAATATACCCAAGCATTTGAACTAGATAGATTTATCGGTTTGAGCTCTTTAAATATCATAATGTTGAACCTGTCAGAATTTGAAGCTGAAATTAATTTTGGAAGTAAATCGTTAGATCCTAGAGCATGTCGATAAACTTTTCTATTGTTGATCAAATAAATCTGATTATCGACTATTAGGAAATCGGTGTACTCGGAAGGCATTGCGCCAATCGGTTCTAGATGTAATTTTCAAAGTCTTTTCGGCTATCGTGAAGCCACTAGTTCTCAAACGAGCTCATGTTGATTTCATCGATTTTGTCATCTCTTATTATGAAGAGCCTTTTGCTGATGTGATCAAACCGCAAGTCACCGGTTGGAAAATTTTTTAAAACTTTTTCATAATGACCGCGTATGACAGATGTTTCATTTGTGTTAATATTTTTAAAAATAAGGTAAGTGTGTTCATTAAAGTAAAAACACGCCATAGGTTTTATAATTCTAAAATCCTGGTCTAATTCAATCTTTGTTGGTCCAGTTCTTTCAATAGAATTTATTTTCTGAATTGAAATAGTCCACCCCAATCTAATGTCTCTGCTTATCATACATAATCTATTTGGGTCGAAACCAAACAATCTATCAAGTGTTGAGGGTTTTGAAATTGTAATATATTTATTGTCAAAAAAGTTCGGTCTATCCGTGGAAATTTCCACATTAATTTCTTCACTGACGCTTGGAACAAATATTGTAACCAAAATTACTAATGATAACATAATGATCTAACAAATTTTTTAACTAACAAATCAGCTATTGAACGAGTCTTATATAAGTTATCCATGACGTTGCAGTATGGAATCCCTGAACAGCGAACAGCCAAAAAATAAATACAAAAATGACCGCACGAATCTGAAAACGGATGTTGAATAATACGCTCATTTAACAAAATTTTGTCAAATTGGTTAAGGTAGGCACTCAAATCTTCATTTGGGTGCTCACCCAACGAATCAAAATACTCTATTTGAGTATTCGAGCTAACAAAACAGGCCACCCAATGCTCGCCAATTGTGCCAGCCTTGCCTGTATTTGCCACAAAACAATATGGATATTTTCTCCCTCTATGGGCTTTTGGAATATTATTAGAGGCAAAAACACCGATAAAATGTTTTTCAGTTGCTTTAATGTTTGACAAGATACTGACTAACTGGTTAGAATTCATTAAATGCTTCCGTCACTACTAATAACGCGATTTGCATTGATCGATAATATTGAATCAAATTCTCCCAAAACAATCATCTCATAGCCACCTGCTTTTATAGGTTCAGTAAATTGAACCTTGACACTAGTAGTCCCATTTCGTATGAGCTCAAATCCMGGGGTGTCATCAAGGGTAGAAGTCATTGGTATTACAAAGAAGCACCAGCCACCCAAAAACTTAGACATATTTATTGACATTGTTCTGTCGCCATCGTCCATGCCTAGACCGGTGTACATATCAACAAAAGCCCTCACATATTTGCCATTTTTGAAATTAAATGAATATGGTGCTCCGGGAAATGTATACCCATTTGCCTCAATAGTAATCGAGCGAATATTTGCATGTTCAAATTTAAAGGGCGAAAGAGCCTTATTACCAGTATAGGCATCAGTGGAAACAAACCCAATAATTAACCTCCTAGGGATGACGCTTGTAAAAACATTGTGCGATAGATCGGAGGTACCTTCGGGCAGGAAAAGACTTCTAATCTCTATTTTTCTCATTGGATATTTTGCCGGGGTAATCTCCAAATYGTTACTGATAGCATTATTTAATGATTGAGCAACATCAACGGTCTTCACATAAATTCGAATGTCATTTACTCTAATCCGAAATTCATGAGGATTTGGCAGCATCTCTTTTTCTAGTTTGTAAGGCGGAGCCAAAATTAAAAATTCATCACTATTACGATATATGCTAAATATTACATCGGAATTATTTAATAGTAAATTGGGCTGACGCCCCAAATCGAAATTGAGTTTCACCATAGTTTCACAATTAACGCCGTTCGCAAATCGAGATGCCCTGTTTTTAAATCCTTCATTTTCATAATTATTCTGATCAGTTTCATCGACATAGTAACAATTTGCTTCATATAGCCCCCTCTTTACAACATCTGAAAATCCTAGTTCGTTCATCATATATGACCGGTATGCATAATATACGCCAGAATCATATATTTCCACACCGGAAACACTGATTTTTAAAGTTTTTATAAAGCTTTGGCCAAAGTTTTGAATAACTCCGGCATGCTTGTCAGCGTCGCTAGCGCTTGTAATTGGTATCCAATTATTATTTTGCTTCCGTTCTATTGATGTTGATAGGAATAAAAAGGTTTTATTAAGATCGCAAAACTGGCTGTCCGAAAATAATCTAAAAATATATGGCCCGATTGATTTATAGCCGATAGTGGTAGTAATTCCCTAACGCTGGATTTGTTTATCGCAACATTGGTAGGAGGAATATCGAATAGTGCGAGGCCTCCTTCGAGACCATCTTCACTTGTTTTGTCAATTTTCTTTAAAGTCGCCATAAGCTTTTAATTATTAACTACGCAATTCTATTTATACCTTTTTTAAACGAAACTTAATTGATCAATAACCTGTTTCCTAGTTCGCTTTCCTTTTCCACACTGCTGGAATTTATTCGAAAGATTTTCAAGCCCCTGTTTCGAATGTTCCCTAAGGGCATCCTTTAAATCTTTACCTAGGGCCATATCACCTAAAACCCGTTGACCTGCGGCAATTCCTTCGTTACCTGCAGCTGTTGCAATATTTTTAGCTATTGGTGTTAAGAAACGAACAACATTGTCGAGGAATCCGAATCCTCGCTGATATTTGCTTCCAACAAAATATTGTTTTTGGCCTCTTCCTACTTGAGCTTCCAAAAATGAGGACCAATCCACCGACTGGGGATCAAAGAACACATGTGTCATTTTTTTTTTAAAATAGAGTTTTCTTAAAATGTAAGGTGAGAATACAAGTTCCCCAATGAAATTTCACTAATTCTCCAAAAGGCGTATAAATTTCTACAGAAATTTCGGCGATTCGTTTTGATTGTATACGATGAAAATATTCGGTGCTATATATAACCTCGTTTATTGATCCCGGATCTCCAACAACATTAATGATTCGCAAAAGTGGTGCTAATCGGTTGCCTATTATGGTGTTTTCCACCAGATTTGGTGCATAAATATATATCTGTCTTACTCCGCCTGTCAAATCTGGCATATAAGGAGCCTCATCTCCATGATGCAATACCCGATTTTTAAACCCTAATACATATGCTAAATGTTCTGATAACTCAATATGGGGGATGGCAGTATCTAGATGAACAATAAATTTTTGATCAACCGTGRCATATTTAAATTCTAAAGGCCTAGGCGGAGATATATCATTATCAGAATCTTCTGCGACGGATATTTTTGGTTGGGGTATCATCTCTGCAGATAATTTTTCCTCTTTTTGCGTTTCTTCTGACATTTTCTCCTTAGCGGGTGGATCTCTTTTCTTCCTGTGCACCTGCTATTTGTTCCGATTCTTCTCTCTGTGCTTCGACTGGTTCAATTTCGGCGTGTTGCGGTGCCTCTTTATTCTGATCTTCTGATTGGGTGTGGGTTTGTGGCTGTAAGAAACCTCCAATAGTCTTATTTACTCTTGTTACAAGTCCGGCAAATCCCTCCTCAGTAGTATTTTCATGCTCTCTAGCTATTTCCATCTGTTTGGTCTTAACATTTCTTGCAGCAACTTTTGCTTTGTCTGCAAATTTTTTCGCCCCCTTAAGATCTTGCTTAGCTACACATTCTAGAGTACTATTTTGAGCACCTTCAACTTCTTTTGAAAGCGTGTTAATTTCTTCAAACAATGATTCAAAGTTGGTACTCTTTTGGCTAAGTTTTTCGAACAACTCCTTCACACCCGGAGCTTCGAGTGAGTTTGAACTCAATTCTTTTGATTCTGCTATTAGACGCCTTGTTTGCGTTATTATATTGTTAGCTTTTTGGACATATCCTTGAGTCTCTTTCCAGGCTCGATCGGCTGCTCTTTTAGCAGAGTCTATTTGCTTATCTATGCTCTCTTCTTTTGATTTTGCCTCTCTTTTTCTTCTCCCTTGTCGTTTTTCCAAATCATAATAATGAGAAAATGCTTCATTAATTTTCTTTTCCAGCCCTCTTGCAGTTTTAAAGTTCATATCGGGCAGGTATATTTTTAAACCTTCCGTCTTTCCTTTTTCAAAGACGTTAATAAATTCTCTTCCCTCTATTCCGAGAGCTGTGAACGAATAGGGATAAATTATCGAAGAAAGGGCAACTGACCAGCTTGTGTCTAATTCTAGTGTTTCTGGTAGTCTTACGGTAAACTTTGAGGTTTTGTTTCCTGAAACGGGTGTATTTGATGGTAATACAATATAAAAATCATCCATTATTTTACTAGATCTGAATCTTTTACCCAACTATTGAATTTTTCAGAATATCCTTCCCACCTTACAAAATGTTCTTTAATCCCTTTCCTAACACGCGTTTTTATGACCTCTGCAATTTTAAAAATATCTTCGTTTGATTTTACAAGTTCTTGATTATAAAAAATACCCTTGATTAAATTATCGTCAAAATCTGCAATGCGATAGGAGACCGGATTTGTTGGATTAACAACGGAAATTTTAGAACAATTCCTCAGTAAAATTTGGATAATATCCTTTTGTAAATGTTCCTTTTTCTTTTGTGATGCGAACGATATCACCTCTTTTAAATTTTTCTTAGCACTAGGAACCACATTTTCCTTATATAACTCTCCCATAGTGCTCTGGCATTTTCAAATTTTACGGAGGTTGGTTTCATCCCCGTGTGTTGATGAACACTATTATTTAGGTTTTTAACAATTTCATCTATAACATCACACCCACCTAAGGGTATTATTTTTATAAAGTATCTATAGAGACGCTCCTTAATTGTTCGATTAGCCCTTTCCACAACGCCGCGTGGAGGTGTGGGCTATGCATTACCCGTTTTATTATCATCTTTATCCTCAAAATATTTTTTCATTTTATTTGCCTGAAATTCAAGCCCACTGTCGCTATACAATTATTTGGGAGAATATTTGATTTTTTGAAGACTTTTTCAAAGCCTCTAATCATATCCTCACTTCTTTTTGACTTAACCGGAGCAACAAAAAGCATTCGGCTCAGAACCTCTATGCAGACTAATAAATATTTATATCCGTTGTTATATTGTTTTAATTGGTCAAAAATACAAAGATCGCATTGCCAATCGGTATGAAACCCACTAGGTCTTGTTTTTAGTTTTGGAAATCTTTTTCTAATGGTTTATGGAGCGTGTAAGTTTTCTGTTTTTCGAGAAAATTGGTAACGTGCTCCATTTTAATTTTTGGATTTACCTTCCTTGCTTCTTCTAAAATTTTATTTATTCCCGCAAAACTTGCCGGAGATTTGAGATCGTAATAAACTTTTGATAAAATTTTATCTATAGCCTTGCCCATATTGTTGGTTTAAAAAGCTTCTTTTCTCGAATGATACCGATTGTTTTTATAGGTTTCATCTTGACAACAACTTTTTTACCCTCCCCCCACATGCCGCTTGACTTGCCAACCATTTCTCTTATTGTCGAGTCTTTTAAGAGCCGATCCTTTAGAAATTTTGCTCCCCTTGGTGTTTCTTTTTTCCCACCGACAAGATACAGCAAAACATCCTTATAATTACTCTCTTCAATTGGTAGATTTTTATTAGAGTGAACTTTCCCCATTGCTGTTATTTTAAACGTATCCTTGTTTTTAGAAACATAATTCACAAGTTCATTCCAAAAATCTGGATGAATTAACGATGTTGCTTGCAATTTTTCAGGCGTTTTAAAAATTGGAGAAGCTAGAGTAGAAAGCGGAAATTTGGGTTCGTCTTGGTCTATTTGGGGATGCGACTCTGAAGGTTCCGGCATGCTTTTGATCTTATTCTGGGGATAAGCCTTTCTTGGCTCTCAGGTCATCTGGGTTTTCGCCTGGCTAACCCCCAAATACGGTGCAATATTTGGTGTTGGAGCCTGATTTTCAATAATCACCTTTTGTGGTCGATTTTCTGTCATTTCTTTTAGCATCCGTCTTTCCTTATAAAGCCAGTTATGCTTACTCGCTTTAACATCTTCATTTATTGTCGGATCGACTAAATTCTGCCTGATTTTTGCATCTAGCATTGATTTTTCATTTTGCAGATAATCTCCGCCCTGGATGGCATTTAACAGTGCGTAATATTCCGTTTCGGGAACCATTAACATTTTCTTTGCAAATTTCATGACGTAATTTTTTCTAATAAATGTTGCGCTAGAACACTTAAAACTGGAATTAAAACTGCTCCTAGTGCTATTCCGCTTCCCTGTTGTAGCTTTTTTCTTGCTGTTTTTTCAGATTTTGATTTGGCAATGGCTCGATAAAAATCTGCGTATTGAACAAGTCTTTGTTTCTGTCTTTTATTAAGTTTGAATGTAAAGCTCAAAATGTTTGCACAAATTTCAACAATTGCCAAAATTTGATCGGTAGTTGCTGTTTCGATTAAATTATTCTTCTTTTGATCGGATCTGGTAGAGGCAAGCTTTTTTAAAAATGCTGTATTCTCCCTTACTTGAGAGCTAAATTGGTACATTTTCATATTTTCCGACATTTAATTTCCTTTTATAGATTTTTATTCATTTGGTAAATATACTTCTAAAATTTCACCCGGAAATATTTTGCTAGATAATCTAAATTCTTCATCCGCTTTGGATGCATATTAATTACCAGATAGCTAAATTGGTTACTGGTTGCGTTGTTATATGTCTCCATAAAGTAATTCATTCTTTTGGGAAACAGCTGAGAGCCTACGGTTCTTACCTGAAGCTGTCCTGATGGGTTTCGCATCAAGACCAGATAATGAGCATTTGCTCGTGCGGTTTTTATATCCCTACCATATAAGCTTTGGGTAACAAAAATGATGCTAACGTTCCAATTATGAGATCCCCTTGTGAATAGCAAATCAAGAAAATTATTTTTTACGTTAAGCATTAAATCGTCGAGAATAAGTAACAACGGTTTAGCTTGTTCTTTTATCAATTTCAAATCCGGAATTCCGTTGTGTGTCTCGATACCCTGTCCAATTAACCCCAAAATACTATCGTTCATTTCACCATAACAATATAAAACTTTATTTGGCACTGGATCAATTAATTCCCTATAATATTTCAAAAATTTCAAAAGCCATTGGGTTTTACCGCTTCCGGTAGCCCCTGAAAGAATTAGTGTGAAAGGCCACTAAACATTTTTTTCTTTTTATTTATTTATTTATTATTATTGGTATTTATAGAGATGGCCCCTCACATTCGGAAAATTTGACGGCGGAAGTTTGATTGACAGGTGGGGTGGAAATTTTTGGTGCGCGGAGAAAGTTTGATTGACAGGTGCCGAATGACCTTGAGAGCGGGGGAGGGAAAATTGAATTTTGGATTTGACAATGGGCCCAATAGGTTTTGAGTGTTTGTTTGATCAAAAATCCAGCCGCGCCTTTTCAAAACTTTACTTTGGGGCGGCATGATCAAAGGACTCCAATGGGTTTGGGCTTGGGACGGTATGATCAAATATAAAACCCTCCAATAGGTTTTGGTTTGGCGGCATGATCAAAGAACCCGACTCCCCAAGGAACCCGAGACCCTTCCAATAGCTTTAGACTTTGCGGGCGGCATGTTCAAAGGACTCCACCCCCTCCAATAGGTTTGAGTTTGGTGGCGGTAAGTTCAAAAAGTTGGACCCCTTCAATAGGTTTGGGTTTGGTGGCGGTGAGTTCAAAGGGCAAAACCCTTCAATAGGTTTTGGCTTTGGTAGCGGTGAGTTCAAAGGGCTAAAACCCTTCAATAGGTTTTGGCTTTGGTAGCGGTGAGTTCAAAGGGCTAAAACCCTTCAATAGGTTTTGGCTTTGGGCGGCATAATCAAAAACGACCCGCGAGTTTTTAGACCCGCGAGGTACCCGCGAGGTTTTGGCCCTATATGCTGCTAATATGTCTAAATTTTTGGGTGGTTGGTGTTTCTTTGTAATACCAATGACTTCTACCCTTGATGACACCCCAGGATTTGAGCTCATACGAAATGGAACCACTAGCGTCAAGGCTCAATTTACTGAACCTATAAAAGCTGGTGGCTATGAGATGATTGTTTTGGGAGAATTTGATTCAATATTATCGATTAATGCAAATCGCGTTATTAGTAGTGACGGAAGCATTTAATGAATTCTAACCAGTTAGACAATATCTTGTCAAACATTAAAGCAACTGAAAAACATTTTATCGGTGTTTTTGCCTCTAATAATATTCCAAAAGCCCATAGAGGGAGAAAATATCCGTATTGTTTTGTGGCAAATACAGGCAAGGCTGGCACAATTGGCGAGCATTGGGTGGCCTGTTTTGTTAGCTCAAATACTCAAATAGAGTATTTTGATTCGTTGGCTGAGCACCCAAATGAAGATTTGGGTGCCTACCTTAACCAATTTGACAAAATTTTGTTTAATGAGCGTATTGTTCAGCACCCGTTTTCAGATTCATGCGGTCATTTTTGTATTTATTTTTTGGCAGTTCGCTGTTCAGGGATTCCATACTGCAACGTCATGGATAACTTATATAAGACTCGTTCAATAGCTGATTTAATAGTTAAAAAATTTGTTAGATCATTATGTTATCGTTAGTAATTTTGGTTACAATATTTGTTCCATGCGTCGGTGAGGTAATTAATGTGGAAATTTCCACGGATAGACCAAACTTTTTTGACAACAAATATATTACAATTTCAAAACCCTCAACACTTGATAGATTGTTTGGCTTAGACCAAAATAGATTATGTATGATAAGCAGAGACCTTAGATTGGGGTGGACTATTTCAATTCAGAAGATAAATTCTATTGAACGAATTGGACCAACAAAGCGTGAATTATACGAGGATTTTAGAGTTATGAAACCTATGGCGTGTTTTTACTTTAATGAACACATGTACCTTATTTTTAAAAATATTAACACAAATGAAACATCTATCATACGTGGTCATTATGAAAAAGTCCTGAAAAATTTTCCAACCGGTGACTTACGGTTTGAGCCCAACCCCTCAAATAGGTTTGGGTTTGGGCGGCATGATCAAAAGGGTGGACCCCTCCCATAGGTTTTGGCTTGGGGCGGCATGATCAAAAACGACCCGCGAGTTTTCAGACCCGCGAGGTACCCGCGAGGTTTTGACGCTATATGCTGCTGCTGATATAGCATTTAAAACAAAAACTTTTTAAACAAGGATTTTTCTATTTAAATAGCGTCTAAGAAAAAAGTGCTTTTTATTCGTTATAAATTTGTTTTTTAATTTATTTATTAATATATATTTGTAGATGTTTATTTCAGATATGGAATGAATGAGTTATTTGTTAGGGATAAAAATTATTTGTAATTTTAAAATATTTGAAGTTTCAAATTTTTATAGCAATCTCCTGCTGTTCAAAAACAATCTAGGCTGGACGAACTATCTCATTTAACATCCGGGCGAATTCGAATTCATCTCGCTGGTTACTGTTACAATTTCGTTCTTAGTTTTTAAAGTTAAAATTTTTTTATTAGTTAATTTGTCCGAATATTTCTTGCATCGTATTATTTAATAAATTAAAATTTGTTTATATTCAAAGATGTTTAACTTAATTTTTGCACAAAAAAAAAATTTATGCAAAAATAATGTTTATTAGTGCTAATCCATGCTAATTAAGCATCCTGATTCTTAATATGGCAATAAGAATGCATTTTGTTTGGTACTGAATTATTTTTAATTAATCTAAAAGTGCTCTTTTGATTTAATTTTTATTTAGGCATGACAAATGTTTAATTTGAATAATAATTTTGTAATTTCTAAATTTTTTTTACGATCATTTGAGAATATAACCATTTTTTTTTGGAGGGATTATAAAGTTTTTACAATCAATTTCCAATTTTTTATTAAAAGAATAGTTAAATTTTCAATGGTTTACAAAGGAATCGGAGAATTTTATTTTTGTAAAATTGTATTATTTTTATAAATAAGAGTCTATATATATCCGTTGATTATGTAGTCAAGATGCTTTATTTATGTATTGCATATAAATCTGTGTTTATTTTTATTTGGCGTAAATTGTTGTTTATATATTTTATTTATTTTGCACGTCTTCCTTCCGTCTTGGCTTTTGGTTTTCTCTCCTCAGAGCATACCTCCTTTCGCGCATTAAAAACCGAGCGCAAAAGGACTACAATCATTAAATTTGCTTAAAATGGGTTTTATATTCTTTAAAGTTAATGTATTTTTTTTTATTATTAAAACTTGTTTTTTAATTCATTTTATTTCCAGAGTCTTTAATGGAGAATAATGTCAGCATTCAAGAACATTATTTTGCTTTAACTTTAGCTTAAGTGAGTCCTTTTGTTTCCAAATGAACAATTTAATATAGTGATTATCACGTTCAGGATCTTTTTTTAATCAAAATTTGCATATTTACATTAAAATATTCGTTCTTGCCAATTTTATGGTCAAGTTTTATTTAGAACTAAACAATAATTGATGGATAAATTACATTTTTTATTAAGAATTTTATTTTGTATAAACCACCATGGTCAATCGAATTTACAATGTAATGTTGTTAACTATTAAATACGGCAAAAGCAAAAGGAATTTAGGCACCGACCTAGCCGATATATGAGAAAAATTATTGTTTTAATCTTTGAATTAATTTTCACAAAAATATTTTTGACTAATGTTTAAGAGTTTGTTATGTAGCTTTGTCTTTTTTATTAACGATTTTGATGATTATTATTTATTTTTGGTTAGGAGACGCTCGACCTTTTCTCTTCGAAAGTGATAAATTTACGAGAATAAGAAGAGAATTGTAATCCATTAGCATTTGTGCTTTTAAAATCATATAATGTTCCAAAAAATGGCAAAAAAGCCGTTAAATTTCTAAAATAATTACATATAACGCTAAAACTCGCTTAAAATTAAACTGTACAGTTTCAGGAAAACTTATAATGCGCACTGTGCCCCCCCCCCCCCATACACATCTAGATGTGTATAAGAGACAGCCAATGGGTTTGGGCTTGGGACGGTATGATCAAATATAAAACCCTCCAATAGGTTTTGGTTTGGCGGCATGATCAAAGAACCCGACTCCCCAAGGNCAAATGAAGATAGAGCAGAGAAAGGAAGGGAGAGAGAATGCAGGGCAGAGAAAGAGGGAGAAGAGAAAGCAAATGAAGATAGAGCAGAGAAAGGACTGTCTCTTATCCCCCCCCCCCCAGGTCAGTACAAGCACCGCGGGTCCCGGATGTGAAGCAATGTGGGCAGGGGCATCATTCGAGCGGATAAATGTGATCAATTTATACGGGGAAAGCCCAGCATTGGTCAGTGGAATATCTTCTCCTACATTTTGCTGTCTTGGGACTCCGGATTTGACCTTTGAGTTGCGTAAATTTATAAATACCTATTATTTCATAAATTTTGAGTAAACTTTATTTTAATCAACATTCCCTGGCGTTTATACTAATCTAATTATTTTATTTATTTTTTATTATCAGATTTCATTGCATTCAACAAAGAGTAATTTGTTAGTTCTTTTATTTTTTAGCAATGCTTTAGTTTTACAATTCAATTTCCTTGCTCTTAATTTTTTTTTTAAATATAAGATTTCTTTGACCGACTGATTATTTCAAAAGGTGAATAAATGAGTTTTTTCGTTATTAAGATAAAAAAAATTTAATAGCCGCATTTTTATTATTGAGCGTATTAAATTATCTATTTATATATTTTTTAAATTTCAAAACAATTATTGATAGTGTAATTTAATAATCACAAGTCCGCCTTATCTCCCTTAATTTCCTTTGGATGACTTTGATACCGTCAATAAATTTCCAAATTGATGGATGGTCCATGGCCAATTGTTTTTGCACTGTTTTATGCCCAGCTTCACTACAGTTATTTGTTCTGTCCTCATTATTTAAAACACGCTCTAAAAGATTTTCTATTTTTATTAGTGTTTTATTTTATTTGCAAATTTATTTGTGTTTTGATCAAACAACATTTGTGTGCACATTAGCTCGTCTAATTTCTTCGTAAACTCGGCCACCTCATACGTTAATTCATTTACTTCAAAAAGTGATTAATTAAATTTTTAGCGTTTTGCATTAAAATTTAATCTTTTATTTGCTATTGAGCCTTACTTTACAATCAACGTTTGGTAATTTTTTTAAAGTATAATGTAGCTGCTTATCTACGTGTACATAAGTCCATAAGCCTGGCGGGAAGTTGCATTTGGGTATCAAAGAGCAATTTATACTATAATTTTTAATATTTTTAATTAATTAATGATTTATTTAGGCAGAGTTAAACGACAAAAATAAAAATAAAAATATTATATTCAAATTAATTACTCCCTTTCATATTTATGCATTTAACTTGCACAATTTAAACCATTAAGTGCGGGCGCAAGGCGTGCTAACACCTGACATAGCGCACAATTTCTTCCAATGCAGTATTTTTCAAATTAAATGTTTAAAACTTTTAAAAATTTTTTTGATTTAATTTTTAAGATTATGTATAAATTTCAACTTATTATAAAGAGCGAGTTTTAATTAAATTATATATAATTTTGATTTATTACATGTATAATCTCCTCTTTGTTCGATTCTGGTTGCTTGGCCAATAGCCAATTCAATTTTTAAAGCATTTTGCCAACAAATACGTTTAATATTTTTTATCTTTAGTTATTTTTAAGTTTGCTTGGCTTTTCGAAATATATTATAAATTTATGGATGGCTAATTTCCTTTATAATAATTTTTAATATTGCAAGAAAATGCTATAGAATTAATATCAGGGATGCCACAATCTGCGTAATTTTTCTTAATGAAATGTTTTCAAAAATTTTCAAGTTTGGACCAAAACACTAAAATTTCACATTTTTTTAGCGGCGGCGCCTATAGGCACAGCCGAAAGCCCTAGAAATGTGCACTATTCTGTTTTACTCATTACTTTGGTTTTATTTATTATTCTAATGGCACAAAAAGGAAGCCAAATACCAATTCAAACTTTCCGACCACCGCATTTCCTCTTTGATTGGACACTTGAAGAGCGAAAAACAAATGTTCAGTTTTTGCTTAATTTTTCAAATTTTTCCCGCTCCCGCCGGAATTTCTGTTAAAAATTGAACGGGAAAAACACGGGAATCCCGTCCACGTCAGATTGGAATTCCCATTCCCGGAAATTTTA
>MEIZ01000203.1:18138-77028 GCA_001723225.1 Globodera ellingtonae | reverse complement strand
GAAGGGAGAGAGAATGCAGGGCAGAGAAAGAGGGAGAAGAGAAAGCAAATGAAGATAGAGCAGAGAAAGGAAGGGAGAGAGAATGCAGGGCAGAGCAAGAGGGAGAAGAGAAAGCAAAATACATTCAGTGAAATGCGCATAAAATTATTGGCACAACAATGCCCAGTGTTTTTTTAGGATAACGATAAGTGAAGATTTATAAGTATTTATTCTTTGCAATAATCTAGCTTGGTATTTATATTTATTTAGATTTGATTAATTTAGTATTTATGACAATTTGTGTAAAAATGCCATTTTTGGATTGAATTGAATTTGGTGGAATTTAAAAACGGCATTGCAATTCCAACGGTAAACGCCGCCGACTTCGTTTTTGATTTTCATTGGAAGCGCCGCTATTTACCATAACAAAAATTGATGGATTTTGTATCGCTTAAAAAACAATTAAAATTTAATGGTTTAACTAATATATTTTGTCATTTCCAATTCTTTTTTTTTTTAAATTTTGCATTGGAAGCCTTTGCTGATGACCTGTTTGTTGTTTTCAGAACTCCATTTTTTGTGGGTTTATTGATTCAGCCACCAAACTGTTCAACTAGTGAATGCCACAATGGTTTAAATTTAAAAATTATTTAAAACTTAAATTAATAAATATTATGAAACCAAATCAGAGGTTTTGCGAAAAACGTTAGAAATTCTTTGATCCACACGAATCCTATTTGCGCGCGTTCCTTGTTGGCTTTCGTAATTACGCTTATGTAAATTAAATTTTTATATCCAATTTAGATAAATTATTTAAAACATTAGCCTAAATATCTTTCATTTAATTTGCAAACTTCCGCCTTCAACTTCATTTTGCTTTCTCTTCCCCCCTCTTTCTATGCCTTTATCTTCATTATGCGTTCTCTCCCCCCGTCTCATCGATAGCACTGACCTTTCTCCGCAAAACCACACCCATTCATTCATTCTTATATCGAATATGTATCTAGTTGGCTAGCGTCCATTCCTAAATTAACCAAAAAGGCACAAAATTCCTGTTGAAGGTGTAACAGGCAAAAAAGTAAAAAATTTATTACAAGTTTCTTTTATTAATCATTTTACATAAAAGATAATTAGATTTATGCACACAACAAAAAATCAATTTTATTTACCACCAGTCTTTAAAAATAAAAAAAAGTGTCGGGTATAACGCATGCCCACAAGAGAGCCGCTGGTTATAGCAAAGTTWTGGTGGCCAAAACAATTTATAAGGAACCTTTATTTACTACTTATCTTCTAAATTAATTTATATCAATTTTTAATTGAAAAAATGTTCTAATTTTTCAAAAAAAATTTAACGTCGATTCATTTATTATTTTGTTAAGCATGGTTCGAAGATTGCATCGTAAACTTAAAATTATTTACCAAAAAAATAAAGGAAAGAAAATTAAATTAAATTTTCAATGATTTTTTTGAAAAAAGGGAGATAAAAAATGCGACATGCAGACTACTAATAAAATTTAACAACATTTCATAAGAGTCGTGTATGGACAGCAGATTCAATACTATTTTCATCATATTGCCAAGGTACTATTTGTGATTGGAATATTTATAACGAAATTATATTTCGGGCATTATTTTAATCAAGAAGATAAAGAAATGTATTTGATTTTATTAGGTTACAGAAAAATGTTTTTTTTGAAATGTATATATTTTTATTAAAATACGCATATTAGTTATATTTACTAACGGTAAACAACTACAAAAGCCGAGAACAAACACCATAAATGAGCGAACTCATAAGACTATTCTTTTTATTATAAAAACACACACTTTGATATTGTATATACCTAATACTAAAGTTTGATACATATAAATAAAACATTCACGAAAAATATTTATTCTTACATATATGATCAACTCATTTTTTCAATCTAACCAAATTCTCATATTTTCAAAAACAACAGTTATAATAAATTTTACTAAACCCAAACAAATATTAATATTAAGGCTTTAAAGGTGATGATTCTTTTCAATTAATGTTGCTTAGCTTTACATTTTTATCAAAAATTTTTTCACTATTTTATAACCTTTTCGGGATTTTATTTTATTTTAAAGTAATGAATGTAAATGTTGCTTTAAAAGTTTCTAATTTTTAGTAGTGTTTTATTTTATTGGCAAATTTAATTGGGCTTTAATTTGGATAACATTTTGTGCCCACATTGGGCCGTCAAATTTTTTCGTTATTTCGGCCATCATCTCATTCGTCAATGACCTCAAAAGGTTGATTTATTAAACTTTTCCGACGTTTCAGATTAAAACTTAATCTTTTATTTGTCTTAAGCCAAGTAAAATTTATTCCACAATAAAGGGTTTTTATGGTGTCCGCTTTATGCGCGTTGTCGTTACAGGTAAAATAATTAAATTAATTTAGTTTTGTATAGCGAGTTGGTATTTTTATATATAAAATTTCAATGTTTTTTTAGTCTTTCCATTAATTTAAAAAACTTTTGTTGCCATAATACTTTAGAATTTTTCCCTGATAATTTTTATAGAATTTTTCCCTGATAATTTTTATTGTCACCACATTTTATTTTAAAATATTGGACAAAAATTGAATTATAAATTTAAAATAATTTTATTTTAATTAAATATCAGCCTTTATTGTTAAATATTAACATATTTATTAATTTTGTTAACTATTTAAAGAAAAACAGTAGTAATTTTATTTTTTAAATTGGACAAATTGTGTGTAATTCACTTAATATATTAAATATCTAACCGTTGAAGGCTGCATTTTTATCTTGCATTTACAAATTTCGTTTTTTTTGTTTGTTCAACGGTTTCGGCAAAGTTTTAGGAGAGGACTTTATTCATTTAAAGCTTCTTAATTTTTTTTAGTTGTTATTTAATTTATGAACGTTCTTCGCAAACTAATGGCAACTTCTATCATTGCTATTTTTTACTAGAGATTTCTATTTCTATGTGATCCATTCACCGATCGAGAAAATCGTTGCATAAGCTTTGTTACCAGGGATGCGATTTTTAAATTTTTGCCTATTTTTTCTGAAGGTTTGTTTTGGCGAGTTTTTCAAAAAAAAAAACAACATGTTTTTAGTCGAAAATTGTGTCGTTTTAACGAGGCTATTCGGACATAGAAAAAGCTATTTGAGGGGTTTGCTTCTAAAAGTAGGCTCAAGCCTATTTTAGGCAATAGATGATTTTTTGGCCTTTTTCGGCAATTTTTAGCGACTTTTTTGAAATTTTGTGCCTATTTCGATCTTTTTTCAAATTTCTTAAATAAATGCAATAAAATTCAAATACGCTTGTAAATATCCTTAAAAGAAATTTTTTGGTATTGCAAACAATCTTTTTGAAAATTGATTAAAGTTGCAAATTTCTTTAATTATTAAATATCCTTTAAATGTCAAAATTTAATAATTTATTTCAGTTTTTTAGTGTACCAATTATTATTATATATAATTTTAACTTTTCTTCATAACTCGCAGTTTTTATTTTTCCAGGAGGCATGATTTTTTTTAGTTATGCCGGCCCTAATTGGMTTTTTTGTAAGACAATTATAAACATAGTCTGTCAGAATAATTATTAAATAGTTTTGCAATTAAAAGTATTAGTTTTTATATCTTAGCTTATTACATATTTCTATTATTTTATCGTCATAAATATATTATTTTTTAAAATTATGTTGATAGATTTATGCAATTGCTTGTTTTTTATACATTTAAATAAATTATTTTTGACCTCTTTATTTTGGATTTCAATGGTGGTTGTTTAATGATACTTATTTTTTTGTTTTGTTTTTTAAAATATTTCTTTGGGATTCCAGAAATTATATTAGAATTTAATATTTAATTAAATAATTGAGACTTTGCTACCGCATAATTAGTTAAATTAATCTTTTTTAAAAATATATTTAGTTTGGTTGAAAACGCTGATCCTTATTATTTGGTGTCAGAAAATAGAGAAAAATAAGGAGCATTTTATATAAAATTAAATTTTTTTAAAAAGTCTTGGCCGATCATTAATTTAAACCCGTTTTATTTGTGCATTTTATGTATAACTTGCCATTGCCTAATTCTAAATTCAGTATGCTTGCAGAATTCATCGATCGCAATTTATGGTGATTGGTTCTTGCTAAAGCCAGGGACTTCAATGCTTTTTTTCTTTAGTTAATTACTTAATATTAGTTTATTATTTTACTAACAATTATTAGTAAAATATTAATTCAAAATTGAAGTTGAATAAGTTTTAAAGTTTCCGTTTTTATTAATGAATTAAGTTTAACTACGTAATGTTGAAATGCAATACAATTTAATATTTTTTAATTTCAATAACTTATTGGGTATCCACAATTGTATAATTGTCTCTGCAATAACAAACTTAATCACACTTTCCTTCAAAAAAATTATTTTTTGTTGATCTTATTTATAGATGTTGAATTGCCAGCTTTATTCATTCACTCATATAATTTCTTTTACGTAATTATTTCATAAAATAAAACTGCCTTATTCTGAATATTTCTTTAAATTTTAAACAAATGTCCACATCCATGCATGCCCTAGTCCTCGACATTTATTTTGCCCCGTATTTTTTAACATTTTAAATTTGATTCTACACATGAACTTAAATATTTTTTAAAATATTTTTTTAAATTAACAGTGTTTACAGTAAAAGTAAAATTAGCATATATATATATTATTGTAAATTTCAGATATATATATTGTAAATTTTTTATTTTGGGAGCTTGCACATAACACGTAAATTATACATTAAATATGTAGAACTATTTAAACTAAAATTTCCATAAAATTAACATCAAGCAATTGGCTTCGACTCGTTGGGTGTTATAAATTAACGCGTAATTCAATAAATGATTTAAAATATCTATCTTTAATATTTGTTATTCCAAAAATATTTTTTGGATTCTTAATTAAGCTTCTGATTCTTTTGATATATTAAATTTTATCAAGACAAACAAATCCAAGCTTGACTCGCTTACGCTCAGAGGCACGGTGACACCGGGTTTTTGATTTGTTAGTTTAATTTCTTTATTAATATCGCTTTATGACACATTTTTAAGTTTTTCTCCTTGTCTTTTTGAATTGTATGTTAATTATATAACAAAATTTACCATAATAAAAAAGGATTGAATTTAATTTATTTTAAAAAATGTATTACCAAAATAAAATTTATTTGACATGGTAAATATTAATAGGAACTTGCAGCCACAAACTCTAAATGGCAAAGGACCGCTTTATTTTGCAAAGGAGTTGTTTAATTTGCAATCTTTTTTCTGGTTCGAGTTTCAAAAATTTTATATTTAATTTTTTTTATCTATCCAATTGTCAAGTGGTTTTTGATTATAATCTGGAATATTTTTATTAACTTTAAATTTTGATTTTAATGATTTTGGCACGGTAGGATTCTCTGAACATGACGGTTGTTATTAGAAATTCGAATTTATTAATCTCGCATTTATTCATAACCATTTGTTTGTATTTTCTGGAATTATTTTTTAATTAGTTATCGTTTTTAAGCTCATATCTTCAATTTGTTATTTTGGCTGGAGATTGTATCGCCAATCAATTAAGTGTTTTTATTAAAAAATGTATAAAAATATTTGTAATGTCTTCCAAGCCAACAACTGTTGCATATTTAAATTTTTTTTTCTTGAACCTAGCAATTTCGGTATTATTATCCATCTTAGTTTAAACAATATTTTAAGCGATTTTTAATAAAATCAATGGTTATGTTTTGCTTTTTATATGAAATTATTTTTAACTTGTTTTATCCTTTTTTAAAATTGAAACCTAGATTTTTTAATATATTTTTATTAAACCTTGCAATAAAAGATTTTTTTCAAATTGTAATTGCCATTTATAACGAATTAAAATAAAGTTCGTATTTATAAATGCTGGACATTAGGTTGCCGGTTTTAAATGAAACTGTTTTTTGATGAGTTTGATTATTCTATTATAAAAAATTTACTAATGATTAGTGACTAACATTTCACTCGTGAAATTTTAAGCCTATTATGGGTTTTTATTTATTATCTTAATTGAATAAAAAATCTTCGATTTATAAAGTAACCTGATGAAGATTTGCTTTTGCTTTTTGTAATTAATAAAAACATCTTCTTTCTTAAGAAATTGCTTTAGTGTTAAATACTGAATATTTATTTTTCAGGTAAGATAACTCTTACTTCACTTGATGATTGGACATAATACTCTGTCAACGCTTGATTTCTTCTGGCTTAATGATATTTAATGATTATTTGCACACTCTGCTAGGGTGGCTTTAGCCTACGACCCTTTTTAATTTTATTAAAGAAAATTATTCTATACGTTTATTTTTGTATTTACATTTTAAATTAATTTTTTATATTTGTGAACTTTTATAAACTTTTTTTGCTTAAGTTTAATCAAGAGAATTAATTAAATTTTTTTCCATCCAAAAGTTGTAATTATTTTTTAGTTCAACTCTCCATGTTGATTAACTTTTAAAGGTAAGCTGACCTTAGACATCCACAGAGTTTGAGCCATCCAGCGTTTGGATTTTTTCCCCAATAGTTTACTTTTTTTACGAATTGAAAACATTACAGTGTAGAACCAGGGTTCAATGTCGTCTTTACGAGTCTGGTTGCAATATATTTCATGTACAAATCAATAGTCGGTTTTATTGAAGATGACGGTAGAAAGCTGACTTTCTTATTTATCGTTTTTAACCTTCAATTTTATGGTTAATTTATATTTTTAGTTGTTATTTATTTAGTTTGTATTAGCATTCCTTTGTAAATTATTTTATAAAAACTTTTAATAATAAAAATATTATTGTTTTTATTGTATTTGATTTTCTTTTACACAAAATTGGACTGCAAAATTTTTTGCCATGAAAATTTTTATTCCAATTTATAATTTTAAATCATTGAACTTCTTTGTGTACAAATTGTCATTATTTTGTGGGAAAATTTATATAATCTTCTAATTTTACACTTTTTGGCCTTGAAAAAAATTATTGTAAATTGTTGCAAAGATATTTAAATTTTAAGGATTTGTATAACCATATTTTTAATTTTGTCGCATTTTTAATATGCAATTTTAGTCAGTTCAGGAACTTCAATATAGGTTTAATTTTTTTATTATTATTCTGCTATATTTATAAATATTTTTGCTTAATTAAAAAATTAATATTTTCATTTTTGAGATTAATCTATTCGTCACTTTGGTAGTGGAATTGCTCTACAGAATTATTCATTGTTAAGAATTTTCATTTTTATTCATTATGTTTAAAAAAGTCGTCATCTCTCTATGGTTAAAGGTCAAAAATCTGTAGTCTTCAGATCTAATTAACAAAATTTTTATTATGTGATAGAAATAATTTTATATTTACTTTATGTTAGCGTCTCTTTTAAAGTTTAAGCAGTCTAAATTTTCAATTTAATTTTAAAACAGGCAGTATGTTGACGCCGTTTTTTTCAGCGTTGAAACTAAGAAATAATTCTTTTATTTTTAAAACCTTGATCTGTAGCTTTATTTAATCTTTTTAACATATGATGATTCGGTTTACGCTCATTAAAGATCAAAATTATACTAATTTATTTGTGTTTATCGGAAACGGTAAATGGAACACGGTCAAAATTTATATTAATCTTTACGTAGTTCATCGTGCAAAAAACTTTCATATAGTATTCCCAAAGAACGGTTGTCTTGTTTGGTTAATATATGAAATCATAAATCTTCTAATTTTGATGCCGGATTCTGACCGGATGATTCGGGTATATCCAAAAAACAACATTTTTTAGCTTAAGGATTTTTTAAAGAAAACAGTAATTAAAATAGACAAAAGCCCGTATAATTGTGTATTTTTTTACAACTGAATTCGGAATACTGAACTGATGATAAAAAAAATACGGAGTGAACACGTTAACCGAATGCAAAACTATTTAAATACGGAATTTTACGGAATACGGAACGGAAGACCCCTGTTATGTAACCGTGATTTTTGTTTTATTCTCTTGGGCTTTTATTATATTCTCAACTAATTTTTATCATAAGTTTGTTTAGATATTAATTATAAGTTTTTTTTTAAAAAAATAATTTTTTTATTTTTTTGCCTGAATTAATTTAACAAAATGATTTTGTATCATCTTTGCTTTGTTATGGCGTTGTTATCAGCACTAAAAGTCGTGTCGGTTTTAGAACAAGTTTTGATTGCTAACATTGAATTGATATGTTTTGGTTGAAATGGTGAATGAAGTTTTTACATCCGTCATTAAATATGTGGCTTTCTAATCAGAATATCGCATTATTTTGAATATATATAATGCTGAGGTTTGTGTTAAAATCTAAAATTTCAATATACCGATTGAATGGGCTACATTCTTGCTGATATTCACAATGCTAACTATCTGCAGATAAACCGTTAGCTGCAGATAAATCCGTATACACAATGCTACGGCTAGGGTATCCGTATTCCGAACTAGCAAAATAATCCCTATCCATAGCGCCATCCTTATCCCTTATTCACATTGCTAAGGATTGAGTATCGGCTAGTGTATCTACAGCTGAAAATCCTTAGCCTCCTCTCGATGAGGATAGTTTGTTAGATTTTCTTTAAAAATAAAGTTTATAAATGGTCTAATTCTGCCTAAATAATTTAAAATATTTTTAATCGCCATAATTATTATGAATTAAAGTGAAAAATAGTTTTAAGCAATATTTGCTCGAAAAGCAAAACTATCGATATTTCCAGCACCAACAACAGCCTGTGCATCTTCTGGTTCAGGTTGAACATCATCGAGTTCATCATCATCAAAATTAGGGGCATTACGAATAATTGCAATATTATGCAAAACTGCTGCAGCAACAATTGTTTGAAGTTTAAGGCGGATTGGGGTGTGCAATGCGTGAAATATTTTTTTCCATCTCCCAAAAGTCTGTTCGATTAGAACTCGAGTTCTGCAATGCGCGTCATTATACCGTCTTTGCTGATCAGTCGTCGGATTGGCAAACGGTGTTAGCAGCCATTTTCTGCAGGGATAACCGGAATCCCCTTTAAAATTTTTAAAACAAAATGGAATATTTCGCTGACCCAATATTATTCCTTTCAGTTCTCCACTCTCGAAATTTTCCCATACTGAAGAATGGCGGAGTATAAATGCATCATGGACCGAACCTGGCCATTTACAATTTATATTTCGGAATTGGCCCTTATGATCGACAACAGCTAAAATATATTTTCAAATATATTTTTATTTTTTGCTTGCCTTGGACATTTATARTTGACCATCCTTTTCTGTTAAAATAATCGCGTCCATACTGCGCTTCCGAAGGAGCCAGAATTGGGACGTGGGTACAATCAATTAAGCCAATAACATTCGGAAAACCGGCTTTATTGTTAAACGCAGGAATTGTCGTTTGACGTGCCTAAATAGGTGATGAATAACGATTGACCAAATAGTATATAGTACTTCTTCATATGGTTCAAAATATATGAAATTTCCCGCTTTTTGGCAAAGAGCTCTTGAGACACGGCAAATTGCTCTCGAGATAGTCGCTTGCGAAAGCCCCAACAAATCTCCACACCATAATTGGAAAGATGAAGATGCCAAATATCCCAATGTAGCCAGAACTTGCAATTCAGCGGAAACAGAAGCTGATCTTCCCGTTCTCGGGCTTATATCGTCCCTGATCAGATCACATATAAACTTAAATCAAAACTGTCAGGATAGCTGAACATCAAAAGTTACATTAAGGTCGTCCCGACCGAATCTGAATCTTTTGATCAGATCATTAACTTTTTTGCCTTTTGGGCATCTTCTTTGCCTGCCTGTCGAAGATTCTTCCAGCGAGTCTGCACCTGCTGAACTCTTTAAATTTTGTTTTTTCTGATTATTAAAACATTACGTTTATATTTTAATATGAGTTTGATAAATCTTCGAGTCGATAATTTTTTATCTATTGGTAAATAAAGGTGTTCCTGTTGAGTTAAAGCGCTTCCTTTACTACTCTGTATTCACCTCGGCGTTTCGATGTTTTACTATTTTATTTGAAAATAAAAATAAACTTGGCAACTGATTAGAAACATTTTTACATTACAACAAGAAAAGTTGAAATTGTTTATTTATGCTTAACAACGCTAGCACCTCCTTCCCCTTGAGTGCCTGAAATTTTGTCGATTAGATGTGCTTTATGATTACAGTAAAGCTCTCAGAGTTTATAAAATTTTTTTTTTGAAATTTATTCTCCAATTATATATATATATTTTTTTGTTTGCTTGTTTATAATTAATATCTATTAAAAAGGAAACATATTTGTTTATTAATGCATTTTAATATTTACCAGGCGTCATACCGTTTCTTGATATTATATTTTAAATTTTAATCTGTTCACTTGCTGCAAAACAATTTTTTTATTAAAAAATTCCCAATTTTAATGGATCTACGCACTCTTAATTGATAATCGCAGTCTTTATTTGTATTATTCTAATTACAGTCAAATTTAAATACAATTCTCCTCCCTTTATTGTAGTTGTGCCGTGTTAATTAATATAACTTGGGTTTATTGTTAAAATAGGACTTATTATTTCTTGTTTAAAGCCTTGCTTATTTGAAAGAAATTATTTAAAGGATGACTCACGATGCATTAATTATTAACGACTTTTTAATAATGCCAAAAACCAATCTTTTTTGTAACATGACTCGGTGCAGTCCGTATCCTAGTCAACGCCCACGACTGGCACCCCCGAACCTTAACCCAAAAAATATGAATCATCGATTTATTATTTTATTAATTTTAGATAAATTGCATGAAGATGATGAGATTGAAGCGAAGTAATTTTACAAACGGACCAAGCCAGTCGACGAAGAAGGTCATTTTTTGTAAATGCCGCTATTTTCCTGTAGACCTCATAATTTTGCGTCCGTGGGTTCAATTGTACCGGTTTGGAATATATTTTGCATTGGCATTGACGGAGATATTACAAATGTTTACTTTTTATCTATATTGAATAAACTTTTGTTTATTTTAATCGTTGTACTAACGTCTCATTATTTGTCCAAAATTACTTAAATAGCAGATTGTTTATTTATTTATGGAATTGCATAGTTTTTTTCATTTTTTAATGATTTTATTTTAATTTTTAGAGAGGAGTCTCTTTTATCAAATATTTAACGTTTAACGTTCATTAATCATCGACAAGGAAAATGGTTAATAATAAATTATTTAAAATTGTTCTACCTTTGGAGTTTATAGCATTTTTTTGCAACGGGAGTTACAATTCTTTATTATTTAGGTTAAACTATTTTTTTCAACCATCAAGAGGTAGTAATAAAAACTTATTTGCGTTTATATACGATCGAAATGTTTTAATTCTGCCTTATGCTATTTTATTTATTTAAACGTCCAGGGTTTCTGTCGCATGCCATCAAACCAGGTCTCGTTTTATTTGATTGTAATAAATATGTATTTTAAATATAGACTTAGAAAATATATTTCCTTATGATATTGGTTCTAGCATTTAGCTTGATTTCCTTATTTTTTGCACCTTCTCTCCATTATCATAAATATTGAATAAGAATGTTTTATTATTGAATAAACTTTTGTTTATTTTTATCGTTGTATTAAGTCTGGTCGTTCGTTAAAATGTTTCACAATTTATTTGTCCAAACAATCATTTTAAATAATGTTGTTGATTGCGTTGTAATGAGTTAAATTTTATAATTTAATTTTTATATTAAAAATTGTTCATAAAAATATACTTTTTGTAAAGTTTCAATTTCTAGCTTTATTTTTCAATGCATATATTGAAATTAAACTTTTTAAACGGATTTATGCTTTTTGATTAATTTAAAAATTGTATTTTTAATAATGAAGTTTTTTTTGTTTAGACTTCTCAATTACATATTAGTTAGTTAATTTTATGTTGGATACTTTTTATTATTTATTTTATAATATATTGGCAAAAAAGAAGCTCAAACATGAAAAACGCATGGTTTTTATTAACTTTTTTTTTCATTTTCTTAATGATTTTATTTTAAATTTTATAGATTTTCAGCTGGTATTATTGTTGATATAGCAGAAATAAGATTAAACATGTGTGTGTGTCTGGGTTAGCTAAAAGACAAAAATAACGGTCCAGCGGAGTTCACCTGCCCCTTTTTTGCGGGAGGTTAGAATAATTTTAAWCATGATATTATTATGGGTAAGCTGGCTCTATATTTATTGTTGGTTTTGCCAGATCGGTCGATGCTCTATTGCCATATTTTTTGAAACAAATAATGGGTCTCAATCTGATTATTAAAACATTCTGTTTTTATTTTAAATATGAGTTTGATAAATCTTTGATTCAGTAATTTTTAGTTCATACTTTCAATTTATTTTTACCTATTGGTAAATAAAGGTGTTCCTGTTGAGTTAAGGCGCTTCCTTTACTACTACTTTATATTCACTTCGGCGTTTCGAAGTTTTACTATTTTATCATAAAATTAAAAATAAACTTGAATACCGTTTCTATCATTTTCAATTGAAGTTCTTATTTTGCCAAACTTTATTAATTTTTGTTTTATTGCAATTTCTTATTCCTTCGCATTATTTTTCTATATTCTATTTTCTTTGTTACCTCATGTTGCCCTAAATTTAAATAATTATTTTTGAAGATCGCATAATTTAAATGATTGCGGAATAGTCTTTTTCTGGTTATGTTCTTATACTTAATCACAAATAATACTTTTAAAATCATATTTCAAAATTTTGTTTATTGACAGGAATCCGCTTTAAATTATCTCTCCATAAAATTGATTATTTTTTTCGTTGCAAATCAATTTATAAAAAAATTTGAATTAGATTGAGCCAGACCATCAGTAGAAAATTTCATTAACACTTATGTTGAAACTGTTTAGAATTATTTAGTTTGTTTTATAATATCATTTCAACACATTTTTTTAATATATTGGTTTGTAATATAATTTAATTGAGTGCGTGTTGTATTCTTCATATCGAATATAATAAATTCTCTTTCTCGGGTTCTTTTTTATAAAAAACAAACTGTTGGTTTTATAGGAATTTATTCACTATTTCAAAAAAGGTAAATACTTACAAAAAGCTTAAAAACTTAAAAAATAACGAAAAAGGAAAGGAAAATGGTTGGTGTCTTTTGGTTGAACGGAAAGTAAAATGGAGAAGAAATGATGAAGATGCTGTGTTGTTCAGCACATCCCCTCCCCCGCCCCCAAAAAATCGATTTATTGCGCGTCTTTTTTGCTGAGAGGAGATAGTAAATTGGCTATTTTATTGGGTTTTGCCATAAAAGTTTAATTATTGATAATTTATTATTTTTATGATAAGACAGTGAGAAATAAGTAAATTAATTGGTTTAATAACAATTACCATTAATTAACGCTTATTTTTCTGACAACGTGCAATGAGGAGAATTTAGTAACAAAGTAAATTATAAAATTCATTTATAATTTATTCTAAAATAGTAAAAAGAATAAACATCAATGCGAAAAAAATGATTTTTATTTATAATCTAATTTTAGAAAAACATTAAAGCCAATATCAACACATTATTCATAATGCAAAGATTTTCTATATTCTTTTTTCATTAAACAGAYGTTAATATTTTATGTTGTAAAAAAATAGAAATAAAACTAAATTATTTGAATAAAAATTAATTGTAACAAATGTTTCAAAAATTCTTGGCTCAAAAAATAGAAAACTAAAACCCATGAAACAAAAGCTGAATTAATGTATCTATTTCTTTCTTTCTTTTTATAAAAATGTGAATTAACACACCTTTTAAATTTTAGGATGTTATTATTGAAATCGATTTACTACAGGTGTCATACCCGTTATCAACCCTAAAATAGCAAACCAAAGATGGAAAAAAAAGTTTAAAAGTATTAATTTAAAATTTTTTTTTACATATCTTAAAAATTAATTTTGTAACAAAAAAAAAATTTATTTGCACAAGTCTTTTGGCCTAATATAGCTGCGGAGCTGACCTACGAATTAGTAGCGACGGGCAAAAAGAAGAACAGAGGCGTATTACGACTTCGCGGAGCTCTCAACCGGATAATAGCAACAACAAAAATAATTGTGTCGAAAAACTATTATTATTAAACTTTAAACAGAACCTTAAAAAGTAAAAAAAAAATTATTATTTATTTTACAAAATAAAATATGATCGCGTTTCAGAGCATTGAACGAGTTCCTCGTTTCAGTTAACAGTTGTGGTTTTCAGTTAATTGTACATGAAATCCGTTCTTATTTGTTTGAATAATTGGTTAACCATATTTATATTAAAAGCTTATTTGTTTTAATTTATATTATTTTATTTATTCAATTTAATATAAGTACGCATTTTAGTGTAATAAGATGATTTGCATCGTTCCGTTCAATATTGTTAAAGGCTTTTTAATTTATAAATTATAAAATTTTTGGTTGAAAATATTTATATGCATTTTTGCATGGTAATACTTTGTTTTGCAAAGCAAACTTTGCTCTCTTTTGAGTTTCAAATGTTCCTTTATAAAGGTTTCGTCTTTTTTTGTTATTTATGTTTATAACTAAAGATTAATTTATATTTTGTTTTTTTCGAATCTTGCATTCATCTGTTCCATGGCGCCATTTGAACAGCCCATTCAACACTGGTTTAATATTTTTGTTTTCTTCATTTTATTTTAAATTACATTATTTATTTTGTGATTCTATTTGTTTAGTTTGCTTTTAATTTATTCATAATTCTTCATATCAATAAATTATTACTTATTTAAGGTTTTTTTCCATTGAATATAGATGCTTACATTATTTTTTACTTTTTGCTTATATTTATTTTCGGCCAATTAAATTGCTATTATTTTCTGTTTCAATTTTAGTTTATGATTAGCTAATATTTTTTAAATTTAATATATCCATTAGGGTTGTTCACGGTAGGTTAACCGAACCGAAACCGAAACCAGAAAACCGGCTTTTTTGGCCCAAAAACCGAAACCGAAAACCGTGGGTCGTAAAACCGGCCTAACCGAAACCCGGGGGGACCGGTTTTCCGGTTTTGGTTGTAAAAACGAAAAAAATACACCCCTAATGATGGGATTTTATGGGAGTTTGTTGAGAAAATTAAATATTTTATCAGACATTTTGCCAAAAAATGATTCTTTAATTAATAATTCAGTTTGCACGAACTTAATTTATTTGACTTTTACTCCAAAAATTGCGATAGTAATTGTGTTGCTCAGAAAATGCCTAAAACGTGGTGAGTTTTTGATGACACCCAAAGACCGATCGACATCAAATATGATTAATCATCTAAAGACTAAAAATCATGAGGATGCGCTCAAAATGTTTGAATCGGAAAATCTGAAATGGTTAAGCCCAAATTTCATTACCAAAACGAATCAATTTCAGACTCCTAAGTTAACATCAGTCTGGGTTTTGAATGGTCGAGCAACAACAAATTTCGTTTTCCTTTGATTGCTGAGGGGGCCAAACGTTTTTTGTCAGTTCCTGCCACTTCTGTAAGCAGTGAAGGACATTTTCAATGGCAGGGCTCCTTTATGCAAACACGTTATGGAACAGGTACAAAATTATTGCCTTACGGTATCACCATATTTATTTAGGCTAGGCGCGAAAATGGCGGAAAATTTGATGCTTATTAAAGCCAGTTTAAAGAAGACAATGCTTGCGCCAAGTGTTGAGCCAGATAATGATGAATTAAACAACAAAAACCGGGGGTCGCAAAACCGGCCTAACCAAAAACCGGGGGTACCGGTTTAAAACCGACCATGAACAACCCTAATATCCATATTACAGGTCCTGCGATCTACCTTTTCAAGTTAGTTAGGCGTTAAATTTATTGGCAAACAAAAATTTTTTTGTTATTTTATTTGCTTATTTCGTGATTGATAATATTATAATTGCTTAATATATCAAAACATTTTAATACAAATCAAACTTTTTTATAGTGAAAAAAATTGAAATTTCTTTTCTGTTTTCCATAGTAGGACTAACAGTTATGAATTTTTAAATAAATATTAAAATTTGTTTTAGAAGAAATGGTGGTTTGAACTCATATTTTTGCTCTTATAGTACAGTTTTTTGGTCCTGCAATTATTTGTTCTTGTCGTTGTGTATTTCAGATTTTCTGAAGTTTTTTTAGATAATACCGGAGTGAAATATATTTTAATTTTATATTTTATTTATTTACTTTAAAATTATAATTATTTCCGAAATTGTTCGTTTTAGCCTGTTTCTCGTTTAATCGTTATTTGTTAATATGCCAATGTTTTTGTTTTTATAATAGAGAAAGGAAGGCATCAGCGATGTAACCGGATCCCAAAAAATGTCAGGAAACCGGAATTCATGACCCAAAAATGCCGGCCGTAATTCATGACCCAAACCCGGAAAATTTTAAATTCAGTTGGAGATTTTTCAAAAGAACGCAAGCCCAAAAGCCCCGCACTCTGTATTTTTATCGTCGCAAATATCGTCCTTGTTATAATGTCATCCATTAAATTCGTTTTTTGTAATCTTCTTTTAAATCTTTGTTGCAAACTCTTGGGGCCAAAATTCAAAAGGATTAAAATAAATAAACTATTTTACGCTGACATTTGCAAAAATTTGTAATTTGTTTATCGTTTATAAATCATTATAGTCAATTAAAATTATACTTTAAAGAGAAACAATTTTGTATAAGTTGAAATAAAATTTATATTTTGTTATAACATTTAAATTCATGGAAAGTTACCAATTAAAAAAAGCAAAGCGTACTCTAAGGAACTTTATTAAAGTTTTTTCAGTTTATGCAGAATTATTACACTATAAATTTAATTATATATATAAAAATGATTGAAAAATGAGATTTTATTTTACAAAATAATAATATGATCGCGTTTCAGAGCATCGAACGAGTTCCTCGTTGCAGTTAACAGTTGTGGTTTTCTGTTAATTGAACATGAAATCGGTTCTTATTTGTTTGAATAATTGGTTAACCATATTTATATTAAAAGCTTATTTGTTTTAATTAATTACGCATTTTAGTGTAATAAGATGTGATTTGCATCGATCCGTACAATATGTTGTTAAAGATAAATTATAAAATTTTTGGTTGAAAATATTTATATGCATTTCTTCATAGTTTACAATATCGATTCAAAAGATGCAAAGATGTTTAAATAACATCCCCTCTCGATACTATTTTTTTTATTTACATATTTGTCTAAATTTTTGTCCTCTCCATAAAATAAAAATACAATTTCCATGGCAACATTTTTTCATGTTAATTAATTCTCATATTTTACATTGGAGTAAAAACTTTATTAGAAATTTGAATTATTTTAAGTTGTGCTGCTATGCTTTCCTTTTACATTTTGATTCTTAATATACGACCGTTTTTTTATGTAATAATATATTTGAAAAAAACATGGAAGGGTAATGAAAAGTGAATGATTGAGCTGCAGTGCGCTGGAAGTTGAATTAAAAAATACGAGATTAATCAAAATATTCACTAACAAATCGTGACTCTAAATCGCAACAAAAGGTATTCAATTGAATAAAATATATTATATTACTTATCTTTATACAGCTAATGCAAAACACACAAAAAGAAGCAAATTAAAGCAGAACTTCGAACCGTCAGTTCTTGATGACGCGCAGAACGCGAGAAAAGGACCCTTTGTGTAATGCTGCAAATCCCATTATACATATACAAGACGCTATTACCGATAACTTGCTATCAGCAGCGCTCATGCGAATAGTCGGCCAAATTTATGTATAAAAGCCAAATTAAATATTAATTTTAAAATATTAGTAAACAAATAATTACTCAAACATTGTTGGAATAAAAATATTAAAAGTTGAAATTAAAAAATTAGGAGATTAAGCAAAATATTCATTAATACATCGTGACTCTAAAACCTAAAATATTTTTTAATAATAATAATAATATAAACATAAATATAGAGGCTGCAACTTATTACATGTTAACAATTTTTTTTATATTGAGTAGATTGATGCTATAAACATAAAAAATAAAAATACGAATTTCATTATAAAAGTTTAATATATTGTTTTTGATTAATGCCATTTGTTGGTCAAAATATTTAATTTAAAATTCAAAACAAAGCAAACAAAATAATTTAAGTGAATGATCAGAAAAGCGAGGCTGGCGTCACCCGAATGATCTCTAATTAAAAAGATTTCTTCATGTAAAATTAGCCACCCGTAAAATGTATAACCGACATCGCAGCCTCTCCCTCCAAAAACCCCTAATAAAAACGGCTAAACATTTTAATTTCACGAATTTTTGAACATAAAATTAAGAAATGTTTGAAAAAAAACTTATTTGTCAAGAAATAAGCCATAACAGCGGCTAAACTGATGAGTGAGAGAGATTTTTGGTACTAAACCACTGCTTTTGGTATACAAAGGGGAGGCAGTCGGTGTGAAACCTTAAAAACGGTATGACAATGAAACGTCGAGCCAAGCCAATATAAGGCATATTTATTCAGCATCTTATACGCCAATCCAAAAATTGGATTAGGCATAATATGCCTTCGTGACTGAGCGTTAAAGGAAAGAGCTAAATCTTGAGTTTCCTTTTTGTTTGGACTGAGCAGTACGACTTAATCACAAAGTTTGATTTGTGCGCTTTATTCTCTATGCAAGTAAAATTGTTTTTGGACTATTAGATACTCCGAACTTTGATTTTTAATAAATTATTGTTACACAACAAAATTTTGAAATAAATTCACTATGTATATATGCGAAATAATTTTAAAATATTTTAATACAATCATTTATAAATTTAGCCGATTTTCTTTTACATGTTCTAAAATCATGAAGTCTTACCATTTCCGTCGTCACGTAAAACCAGCATTCGATGATTCCGCAGCAATTTGGACTTTTGCAAATTTATTTAAGTATTGAACATGCAGCCGACCAATATTATTTTCGTGGGGCGACCAATTTTTTAAGTTAATCTATTTGATATAAGTCAAAGCAATAATATTTTGTAAACATTTTTGCAACCCAAGTTTTGAATTGTTTTGATATTCAAAATGTTTAACATTTTTAATCTTCATTCAAAAATAAAATCTGAAAATTTATAGCAGATGCTGATTCGTATTTTTAATTTTTATTTGTTTTTTCTTTTAAATTGAAATATAATCAATTATTATTTCTCATGACCAGTCAGAAAGGCAGTCGTCTTGGGTCCTTTTTCAAATACTAATTTTTCTTTGTTGTCATTATGAGTAAGTGTAAACACTCGTCAATAGAATTGTATAAATATTTAGAGATAACGCGGTGAAATGTAATACATACTAATTTTAACGGAATGTCCGTGAAGTTACTAAAAACTTTTAATGAAAAAGATTTTGTCAGTAAAACACGACTATTCTTTTTATACTATCAATGTGAACAAAAATAAATAAAAAATGTAAATTATTAAAAAAGTAAATTATTCCAAAATTATGAATCTTCCCGGGCCACCAACTTGAAAAACTGCAGCAGAGCGCCTTTTACAAAGTGTTGGCGGACAGCACAAGCATTGTTTGTGCGTGTTATTTTTTAATATGTAAGCAAAAAAGATAAATAGTTTATCATGAAAAGGAAAATTTGTTTAGCTTTAAGAAAAACAATAATAAAAAAATATTATAAAGGTTTTTTCGGTAGATATACGTGTAAAAAACTGAAATATCAATATCGCATACATTAGTCAGGCAAACAAAAAAATCCGACCAGAATAAACTATAACAAAAGCTAAAATCAAATCATTAATAATTGTTCTTAATTGACAATCGATAATATGTGTTTAAAAAATTCGTTATTTAAATAAAAACATTCTTTTTAATTAGACGGCCCAAATTTGACACAATAAGTGAGAAAACAAAAATCTATACACTAAAAGCCCCCTAAAATAGGGACTAAAAAGCACCAAAAAGTGGCAGACTTTTGTTGTATTTTTTTCTTTAAGGCTCAAATAATAAGTTATAAAATATATTATTTTTAATCTCGATATTTTATTGTAATTCTCAACATTTTTCCAACTAATATCAATTTTCAAAGATAATAATTATAAAGCTGATTTTTGCGTTTGAATTAATTGATATTTTAGCATTTGTTTCGACATTAAAGTGATTCTGATCACACAAAATTAATTAAAATATATCATTTATTTTGCTACATTTAACTAAATTTACAGTGAATTGTTATTTTAAAATTTACCCTCTTTAATATTTAATTCGATTTTTCCATAAAAAGTGTTTWAAAAATGATTCTATGATAAAATTGTACAAATTTATTTTTTTAATATTTATAATCAACTTATTATCAAATCCGCCAATTAAAGTTTTTAACAATAAAATATGGAATGCAACTCACATCAAAGGGTTCACAGGGCGCACTTCCAAAAATTTTTGTGAGGGCACAAACACCAGCACCAACAACGCCATTTGCATCAATGCCAACTTTGGTTTCCTTCATTTATTCAGCTATAGAAACATCGATATCGAAATTAGACCGCTCCCAATAAGAAAATGAGCTGGTAAAACTTTTGTGATTACGAGTGACACAGAAGATGGTGCTTAACACGCCACCCACCCACTCCGTGTATTCTGCTAAATGTAATATTAATAAGTTAAAAAATGAGTATTTGAATGATTTACTTAATATTTAAAATATAATTAAAAATATTTTTGAATGAGCAACCAACACATCAAATGACTATAAAATACGATCAAGAAAAAGACAAACTATTATTCTAACAATTTAAACCTCTACAAAAAAAAAATCAAGATAAATGCATAGAAGCAAAAACTATTAATTATAAGAGCATCGACCCAGGGCAACCGGAGAACCTGGATAAGGCGACAGTTCGGCTCTACGGATGACCCCCCCTCCCCCGGGCTGTATCTCATATTTTACACAAAAGAAAAAAATATTATAATAAAAATTAAGTAATAAATACTAATAATAAATAATCAATACACGAATCAGCAAACCGCTTAAAAGCTCAGATTCTAAAGTATTTTATGAAAAATTATTTATTATAAAAAGTGAAATGTTAACAAAAAGTAAACCCTATTTAAATTTAGAATTAATTTCTTAAATAATAATAACAATGTAAAAATTAAAATAAATAATGCTTCGTTGCTGCATGACACTTAGGCATTCTTAAATACTATATATTTGGGCCTGCTTAATAATGAACTTCTGATTCGGAATCCCTCCCTTCCAGTTCGCCACAAAAGGCTTGGCACTCAACTTTACAAGGAACAACTCCCCAACTACATGGCCCAAAGAATGCAAACATCGATTATGAACTGATTTGTTATGTAGTTACGGTTAACATAAACTCATTAAGTTCAAAGTAAGAAAACTAAAATTATAAATTAATTAATTCTGAAAATCTATTATAATTAACAAAAGAATTCAAATTTATTAGTGCCAGGCAAGGAATGCAGCAAGAACTTAAACACGGGCAGTACAAGGATACATCGCCAAAATAAGTTATCAAAAATACTTACAAATGATTTAAAAAAAACAACAGAATAAATTAATGTTATTTAAATTTAAAGAATACAATAAGCAATTAAAACAGATTAAAAAGTACATTCAACTCTCAGAAAGAACAACAAAAAGAATTTAAGAATATAAAATCACACCTAAATTTTATTGAAAGACTTCATTTATTAATATCTTTAGATGTATAAAATTAGAAATATAACATTGCTGACACGAATTTTTACAATAAGAAACTAATTATTTACTTTTTTATTAAATTATAAATACCACAAGCCACAATTTTATAATTTACAAGTCTAAAAAGTTCCTTTTACGTGCGTAATCACACACTTAAAATGTGTTGTATCCATTTCAGAAGCTGCTACTAAAATTCAGATAATCTATTCAGTTAAAAAAATTTAGTGCCAGACTTTACCTGAAAGGCARGCAGCAAGAACTTAAAKACGGGTAYTAATGGATATATCGCCAAAATATGTTATCAAAAATAATTAAAATGATAAAGGGACATCTTGTCACTATTTTGATGAGAATATCTTGTTACAACTGAAATAAGAATAGTAATGTCAAGAAAAAAAAACCAAAATAAACACAAAAAGTCTACGCACTAATTTTTAGAACACACCCACGCCCAAAAAACAGATTAATAAAATACGCTTAAATTTAGAAAATAAGTATTAAAGATTATAATAAAGCCGTTAATTTGTTAACAGTTTTTTCAAGCTATACTCAAGTCATTAATTAGAATATTTTAATAACTGATGAATTTTACTACAGTCGCCCTGCACGGTAAAATTAAAAGTCATTGACAGATGAGATAACCGGCTTAACTAGGCATGGAAGAGAAAGCAATAGCATTCACTATGCGTAAAGAATAATTTATTCTGCGATTTTGAGAAGTAAAAATAATTTGTGGCACTAACAAAAGTCTTAAACAAACTCGATATTTTAGAAATAATATTTGCTTTTTTGATGGAGCATCTTGCAGTGCGGATCTCAGCGTCAACCCGCTGGACCAGCAGAATTTTCGTATTTTTGACTTGTTTGCAGACTACATTATAATCGGGAATTTTTTATTGACAAGCCAAGAATCCTGAGTGAAGCAATTTCACAAACCCAAAAGGGTCCTCATATAGAGGAAGTTATAAAATAGATGCAAAAAATAAAATCCAATTATAAGGAAAAGAATAAATAAAATATATTAAAACTTTAAATATAATTTCATTATAAAATTAAAAAATAATTGCTCTTATGAAGAAAATTAAAAATTTTTTAGTTTTTTTTAATAAATAATAAATCATGCATAATAATTATTGGGATTTGTATTTTAAAATTTTGAACCTAATCATATTTCATATTTTTGGGTTAAAACCAAAATTTTTTGCGATAAAGACTAAATAAGATTCTTAAATATAATCAAAAAGCACTGCAAACGAAAAAAGAGCGCAAATGCAAAACTAAAAAAAGTAATCAAAATCACATTATTAATGAGAAATCTGCGCATTAATCAATCATGTTAAAATTTAACTGATCATAAAACGACCCATTTTTACGAAATTTACAATTCTCGGTTAAAATAATTTAACTGCAATAAAATATAGGTATGCTCGCAAATAATTTATGTATCAACCCCGAAAGGTTTAATTCTTCAAAAAATACACGAAAATGTTTGTAATAATGAGAAAACAAAACAATTATCAATGGAGTAGTAATTCAAAATTTTGATTGCGCTTTAAGAGTTGAAGTTTTTTATTTTAGTAAACAGATGAGCCTGATCGTGATCAATGCGCCCATAAGCTCTTTAGCCAGCTGATTCTATTATTTTTTAGATCTTCTTTATTTTTAAAATGTGTTTAATTACTCTTTTTAAGTATATTCGTAAATTGATCCAATAAAATTTGCTTCTTAAATTCTTGATTCATTCCATGACAATTCATTAATTTGTTTAACTTTAATATTATCATCTTGAATCATTTTAACCTTTCACAAAAATTTTTTTGGACTAAATGCTTATAATTAATTAGTTTGTTTAATTATGTAGCATTTATTATTTTTTAACTTTTTGATTAGAAAACACACGACGTTGTCCATCAAATTGACAGCGAGACGATATGCAGCATAGATTTTCTTCACCATTTTCGAAAATAAGCATCAGAAATTGATTATAATTGTAAATTTTTTTATGAATATTTTTAACATTTATTATTTTAATTTGATTTTGTTCTTTGTTAATTACAATTGTAAAAATTAAAATAAATAATGCTTTGTTGCTGTATGAACTAATAATGCGTTCTTAAAGCTATGGATGTTAAAATGGATAAAATATTAAAAATAATAAATCAGAGCACCAAATGGCAACAACGTCCAATGTGGATTGGAAATACTGGTGGGTATGCTTTAGAATTACATAAAAAGATAAAAGTTTAAAAATAAATAAAAAATAAACACGAGCTTTGAGTCAAATGACACTCTCCAGTGCTGAGGTTTAGTTTTTAAACCAATTATTAAATTGTTACTCAAAAATAAAATATAACCAAAAGCTAAAATTTATAACACATAGAAAATAAATAAAAGTAGCGTAAACATATTTCTTTGAAATTAGTTGCCAAAAAGTTTGACTGAAATATATACAAAAATTAATTTCTTACTGATTGAAGATTTCACTTAATTAAATTTTTCTCATAATCGCAATTGGTATACACCACAGATAAACGTGACTTAAGTTGCCACTGCTTTGGAAAGGGGAGATAAGAATAGTGCATCAAATTGTTGAGGCATTTATAATAAATTATCTTGTTTGAAAAATTAAAAAAGATTTTAAAATACTGACAATAAAAATTATTTAATGTATTATTAGAAAAAATATAAATGAATGAAAGTAAATTTGGGTGAATTAGGAAAGTAAACGGTCATGCTCACTGAATGATAACCAAAGGCGGGGCTGAAAAGAGCTATCATTTATTTTCTCCATTAAACACTTTTTCATTTTTGCTAAAATTAAAATTTACGCGGCGAATTAAAATAGTTACTATAATTCAAATCAAAAAAATGCAAATAAAAGCTATAATAAAGAATTTAATATCTTAGAAAATGCAAAAAAAAACAAAATTTGTTAATTTAATAGCAGAAAATTAAAAAAATAAATATTTAAATTTTTAACTATGAAATAAAAATAAATTTAATTTTATCATTTAACGGTGACTTGACACGGCATAATCAAAATTAATCATAACCAATTGAAATGTTCTAGACATAAAAATAATTTGATTAAGATAGAATATGACTTAATCATAAACAATTTCTAAAAAAATCAAATTCCTTTAGTTAATAAAGTTTGTGAAGCATGAACTTGATTAAAAAATAAAAAATAAACATTACAAAAAAAACTTTTGCCAATATTTTTCATGCAAAAGATAACGCAAAATCCATAACAAAATAAATAAATTAAATTTTACTAAAATTAATAAACCAATATTCTTTGATTCCCAAACTTATTGAATAAAACAAGACCTTGAAAAATTCTTGCTCGGAAGTCAGGCCAACCAACTACTAAACCCGCTCTACCGAACGCGATGTTGCTGAGCTTCCAGTTCTTAAGCAAAACGCCGGCAGTTTTTACACTCGAAGAGCGATTTTATTCACCAAAATCTGGCGGTATATATTATTATCAATAAAATAACATAATATAAAATATAAATAATTAAAATTTAAAAGTTTAATTCAATAAATAAATAAATTAATAACTAAAAATGTGTTTTTTATTAACGTGGAACAAATGACGATCAAGTTCAGTAAACCAACGCTGATTCAAATAAAATCTCTTCATAAATTTGAAGTATATTTAAATATATAAATCATTATTGCTATTATATGAATGGTAAAATATCAATTCGTTCCCCACCGATTCGTTCACCTACGATCCGTTCCCCACCCGCGATTCGTTCCTTTTGTAACGATTCGTTCCCTTTGTAACGATTCGTTCCCCTCCACAAAAATGCCTTTAGACCTCAAAAGATCGTATAAAACTGGTGCTAGAACACGTACCCGAGCTCCGTTTTTACGTATGTCGAACCCCGGACCCGAATTCGAACAATTGATCAAAAAAATCTTTTTTCCAAACAAAAAAAAAATTTTTAAGTCGTTTAAATGGTTCAAAATGCATGTACGGACGGACGGAAGATCGAACAAACATGCTTTTAAACGATTTTGTTATAAAAAATCGGTTTCGAACAAAATTTTTTTTTTGAAAAATTATTCGAATTTGGGCCCGGGGTTCGAAATTGGTCGAAATGAAAGTGATATTCGGAAAACATTTTCATGCCCTCAGGGATTTTTCCCGTAAATTTACCCCGTTTTCAGTGCATTTTGGGGTTTTCGGACTCCATGAAGGAGGTGTTTGATCAAGTTGGTGCAATTATCTTTTTTGATCAGTCTTAAAAGTTATGCTTACATGAATTTTTTCGGAATTTTGAAATGCACCTAAAAAAAGTTCTAGTCTTTACAAAATTTGATTTTAACTTTTGTTACACCCCGATTTTGGAAAAAAATTTCTAAAAAAAAATTTTCTTTAGCACTTTCCTTTTTTCCTTTTTGAATCTTAATATTTATACAAACGCCACAACTGGTAAAAATTTCAGCTCGGTCGGTTCAGTATAAGTGGGCAAAACGTCAAAAAATTGGGTGATTTTATACTTTTGTTACACACTGTATATTGCCTGTAATCAAAAAATGCTGTTGAACACTTGTCCAAACATGTTAAATTTTAATTATAAACTACAATGATCGTGAGATATATGGTCTTTATGCTTAAATAAATTCCAAATTTTTTAAACTATAAAATAAGCAACCTTAAAATTATTTTATAGGCTAGATATTTTCCATTATTAATAACAATTGCGACAAGTGATAACAAAACTATCGAAAATTTTAATAATGCAAAAAATGGGAAGTAATTACAAAATATTACAGTTTAGAGAAATGAATGAATACGCTGCAATATTATTAAAAGTTTTTGAATCCGTGTCTTAAATTTAAATACTCAAAATTAATCCATTTATTTGAAATAGAAAAGTTTACACTCAACAAAATGTGTAAATTAACAGATGCATCATGGAATCAAAACCTATCGACGCATTGGCTGAAGAAAATGAGCCGGATGTCTCGCAAAATCCGCAAGAGCGTCGCCGCAGGGGGCATGGAATTATTAAATTATACGTGCGAACTTTTCAAGCAAATTCACGGCTTTTGAAACAAACGTTTTCTTTAAACAATTTACTTAAAATAATAATTTTATATTTAAAATGCGATAAATCGTCAAATCGGATAAAATTATTTATTCATTCTACTTTTAAAAAAACTGTGAAATTTGGGTAAACTATGTTTCAATTGATTAAAAGTTGCCATTGAAACTTTTAAAGTGAAAAAAGGAATTGAAACGCAGTTACTTTTAACTTTTAACTTTGAACTCTTAACTTTGAAGACCGTTAACTTTTTAAAAACAACAATTGAAACGCATTTTTTCTTACTTTCACTTTAACTTTAAACTTTTAAAAATTTAAAAGTAAAAGTGACAATTGAAACAGGCTCCAGGGGGTGAAGTCATGGGCAGAAAAATGTATTTTTTAAATCAACTATTTAAATAAAAATGGATTTTTAAATCGAACTGCCTGCAAATTTAACATAATTTAATATAAAGGTTTCAGAACGTTTGGATTTAATTCCCATTAAATATTATTTGAAAAAACGACCCAGACCCAATAATTGTTGAGAGCCGGTGGAGTTCAACACCAACCTTTGCCGCTTCTGTCCATCCCAATATTTTCATCTGTCGCTGCATGAGGCTTCATTTGTCATCATTCTCTTTTTTTATTGGTGGCTTTAGTTTTGGTGTCGTAGTAAATCTCTGCAAATGTTTCTACTACCGTGGCCACCGAGTCGAGAATGTGTCCATCCTTTGATTTACTTAAATTGTCTCGTTTTCTTGATAGCCGAGGGTTATCAGGATCAATGCTTATATTATCATCAATTAAAATATTTTATATTTTACTTTCAATTGTTAATAAAAAATATAAAATTTTTTTAATGTGGTAAAAATATAAAAATTAGTACCAGCACATTATAAAATTTATTCTTTAAGATTCAAGAGAGTTAAAAAGTGGTCACTTTTACTACAACAAAGTCATCACAGTTTGTTTTTATTAGACACCTCCATTAAACGAATAAAAATAAACATAAGCTTTATATTTTAGCTTAAAATAATGATTCCACTAATAAATATATTAAAAATCTCTAACAATAAATGGATATATAATATTTATTTAGACTCACTCATGTGCACAACATCTCATTGCGTTCTAAAATAAAGACAAGAACCCACAAATTGTTACTCTATCTTATAATATCCATTTTAGTTTTAAACAATTTTATATATTAAAAATCAATTAAATCAAAACTAATAAATCCGTAAGCTGATGTTAAAAGGGTGCTTCTAAACCTGGGGGTATAAGCAAAAATACATAAATAAGAATAAAATTTGAAACGTTTAAGATTGAATTTGTTCAAAGCACTGTAAAAAGTTTCAAAAATAATTATGATAAATATCGCAACCGACACAATGTCAATATAAACGCAGTCCAACGGGGACGGGCATTGGCCCCGGCCCTGGTATTAAAATAACTAGCATCCAATTATAACATTAAATGAAACATTCATTACTTAAAGTTATTTTATTGACTATGAGTTCAAATCAAACGATAATAAAAAAAATTAACTATATTTTGAGTGAAAAATGATAAATAAAATAAAAAAAATTACCAAACGATTGAAAAATTAAGAAATAATTTTATGGATATGGATGACATTGCGTTCAAAAGTTTGGAGAAAATTAAAAAGCAAAAATAACTCCTTAAAATACAAAACTATCAAATACATAGAATATTAAAAGTTATTTATACCCAAATAAAATCAAATAATATGCGGCAAATTTCGCTCGGTCACATACGAGCTTGTCTGTAGTAGTAAAAAAAGAACTATGGGGCCGCTAGAGAATCGACGATACTGTGGATTATGCAGTTTAATGCAATCAAACTCAATAAATGCGTTTCATTATAAAAGCTAAGTTACGATTCACCAAAGAAATTATTAAATAAAATTTATAATCCTTAAATTTATTTAAAAAAATTCCTAGATACACAGTAAAAAAAATTAATTAAAAATTTTATGAAAGGTCCGAATTTTAAAAAATATCTTATACTAATAACGTACAGAGCTAACGATTTTACTGAAATAACGTAATAAATTATTTTTGTCATCGGCGGAGCTAAAGTTACGTTATAATACTTTACAAAAAAAACTACAGTTAATTATGTTCAAACTAATAAATGAATTAATATGGTAGCTGTTCGTATCTTTACGTCGAACTACGTAATTTGTTTTAGAGGGCTTAACCTCTTTTCGAGTCAATGCTTTGGTTTGGAGAAGGAGCCCTCAATACGATTTATTAAGTTTTATAAAAAAAGTCCAATTTAAAAAGTATTTAAAATATTTGTCAAATTAACAAAAATTTGAATAATTTAAGTAAGTGAATGGAACAATTTCAGATTAATAAACTTAAATATAAGCTTTAACGTTTAGCTGAGCTCATTTTTTTTTCAATTTATGCAGAATTATTACACTATAAATTTAACATTATAGTATAATTATATAAAAAATTATTTTCAATTATTATAAAAAAATGAGATTATTTTACAAAATAATAATATGTCGCGTTTCAGAGCTTGAACGAGTTCTTCGCTGCGGTTACAGTTGTCGTTTTCTGTTGAAATTTTTTTTTTTGATTTTTAGATTTAATTAAGTTAATCTTTAAAGAAAAGTTATTATTAGAGCCCGGTCGAGACGAGATCTCGTCTCGAGGATCTCGAAAAATCTCGACGAGATTCTCGAGAAATTTTGACCTCGAGATCTCGTCTCGAATAAAACTGAATTTTCGAGATTTTTCGAGACCCGAGATTTTTCGAGAATCTCGACCTCGAGATCTCGTTCGAAAGAAGCTCGAGATTCTTGATCTCGGCTCCAAAAATTTTTCATGAAACAATGCTTTTCTTAACAAAGATAGCCAATTTTTGTAAAAAATTCCCCCGGCGGCGCCTGTCGGCACCGCCGGACATACTCCATTTTGGCTGCAAATCTCTTAACAAATTGAGTTAAAAACTCAAAATGTTCTTGGCGGCGCCTATCGGCAGCGCCGAACCTCCTCTTACTCCCAAAAGTGGATAAAATTTCTAAATTTGAAAAATTTCTTAAAAAATGTTAAAAAATTCGAACAATTTTCTCACCGGCTCTTTCATACCCCACTAATAGGTCAAGCCCAGCTTCACTGTCCTTATTTTGCAAAATTTTCGATTGCACCCCTACACTATATTTATTCTCTCACCATTGAATTTCTTTTGATTTTCAAAACCTTGGAACACAGGCTAACACTTATATTTCGTGACCAAATTTTGCAGACATGCTTCTAGTGCTCCCTTTTTACCCGTACAAAATTTGGTGGAGTTTCTGAAAATTTTAGAAAAAAAAATATATTTTTATCAAAAATCTCGAATCTCGACTGTTCCGGCTCGAGATTTTTCGAGAATCTCGACTCGAGATCTCGTCTCGAACCCAACGGAATTTTCGAGATTTTTCGAGACCCGTGATTTTTTTCGAGAATCTCGTCTCGAGTCTCGCTCGAAGCTCAAGTCCGGGCTCTAGTTATTATTATTTGACTCGGTATGCCGAAAGGAATGAATAAACTTTCATTAATAAATATTCCGTTCATGCTTTTACATTTAAATCGGTTAATATTAAATTACTTATTTATATTTTTCATTGTTATTCAAAAATAATGCTATGGCTACTTAAATAGACATGCTGTTTGCTTTCTCATTGAGTAATGTAGAATTTATTAAGCTTCTTTTTAAAGGCACCGCAGAACATGAAAACATAAAGTTGTCTTCCGACTAGTGTCAATTCATGACACCAATTTCTATTTCTAATAGGATTTATTTTACTGTTTGGGAAATATTTTCAGTTTATTTTTTTCAAATTAATCTTTTTAATTTTGATTTTTATTGTTTTTGAATTTTTGTAAGACCGGAAATGAAAATTTGTTTCTTTTATATCCGTGTGCAAAGTGTGCAGTATGCATTTAGACTATTTATTAAAATATTTATCCGCATTTTATTTATTTATTATAATTTCTTAATCCTGCTTTTTTTGGTTGAGTAAAAACTTAAATATTGAGTAGTTATTGTTTTAAATTTTCATTAATCTTTTTTATAAATTTTTCTTAAAACAATGAAGATTTAGCAATATCTTTTTCTTTTTTGTTTAAAACAATTTGATAATTATAGTTTTTTCCTATTGCTTTATCGATTCATATTCCTTCTTCTCAGCATCTTTCCCTTCCGCTCCTCACCCTTATCCATTTAAGTGCGCTAAAATTCCGCCTGTCGTATTTTTAAAAAAAATTAGTTTTTATTAAAATTTGTAATGAACGTTTCTTTGTTTTAGATTTCTCAATTACATATTAGTTTCAGTTCATTTTATGTTGGATATTTTATAATATTTGGCAACAATAAAAAAAAGCTCAAACATGAAAACCGCAGGGGGTTTTCGTTTGTCCTTGTTGTTCTTGCTCGGCAGTTTTTATGTTTTTTCGTTTTATTTATACATTTTTTTTTCGCTAGCCGGCCCCATATTTAGCAGCATATCTTTAAAGCCGAGATGTATGTTAGTTGACTAAGTTCTGTTGCCAGACTTTCCGTAATCTCGTTCCTAAGAAAGCATCGAGGCACTCGTCGAGATTTGTCGTATTACAGAATTTTGCAATGAACTCGGTGCATTCCGTGTCCTCAGACAACGTCCACGACTGGCACCACCGAAATCCTTAAACCAAAAAATTTAAATCATTGATTTATTATTTTATTAATTTTAGATAAATTGAATGAGGATGATTAGACTGAAGCGAAGTAATTTTATAAACGGACCAAGCCAGTCGAAAAAGTAGGCGGTCCGGTCATTTTTTATAAATGGCCGCTATTATCCTGTTGACCTCATAGTTTTGCGTTCGTGGGTTCAATTGTACCCGGTTTGGAATAAATTTTGCATTGGCATTGACGGTGATCTTACAAATGTTTATTTTTTACCTATATTGAATAAACTTTGTTTGTTTTTATAGTTGTATTAAAGTCTGATGGATCGTTAAAATGTTTCATCATTTATTTATCCGAAATTACTTAAATGTAGATTGTTTATTTATTTTTATTGCCTTTTCGTCCAAAATTTGTATTTTTAATATTTGGGCGTTTTAAAATGTTTATGTTGTTTAATTTTATGATCTCTTTTTTTTATTAATTGTTAATTTCATAATAAAATCTCTCTTGCGGCCGAAGAAAATAAGACGTGAACAGGACAAAAATAAAAGAGGGTTGTCACCTGCTGATTGAGGAAAACCAATCAGCTAGTTTATTCCCTTTAGTATTAACAACAAATTGATCTACTTATGTATTCATTTTAAAAAAATTAATAAATTTTTACTGAATTTGTATGAAGTTTATTTGGTTTAGACTTCTCAATTACATATTGTTTATTCATTTTAAGTTGAATATGGAAAAAGTAACTCAAACATGGAAACCGCATGGTTTTATTAACTTTTTTTTCATTTTCTTAATGATTTTATTTAAATTTTAGAGATTTTCAGCTGGTATAATTGTTGATATAGCAGAACTAAAATTAAGCATGTGTGTGTCTGTGTTAGCTAAAAGACAAAACTAATGGTCCAGCGGAGTTCACCTGCCACTTTTTCGCGGGAGGTTAGAATAATTTAATTATGTATGATATTATTATGGGTAAGCTGGCTCTATATTTATAGTTGGTTTTGCTAGATTGGTCGATGCTCTATTGCGGTATTTTTTTGAAACAAATAATGGGTCTCAATCTGATTATCAAAACATTCTGTTTTTATTTTAAATATGAGTTTGATAAATCTTTGATTCAGTAATTTTTAGTTCATACTTTTGATTTATTTTTAACTATTGGTAAACGGCGTTTCGATGTTTTACTATTTTATTAGAAAATTAAAAATAAATTTGAGACTATTAGAAAAATTGAACATATCAACAAGTTTAGTTGAAATAATTTATTTATCCTTAACAACCTCCCTCCCCTTGAGTGACTGAAATCTTGTCGATTACATGTGCGTTTTAATTACAGTAAAGCTCGCAGAGTTTCTATATATTTTTTTGAAATTTCAATTATATCATATATATTTTTTGTTTGTTTGTTTGTTTATAGTTAATATCTATTAAAAAGGAAACACATTTGTTTATTAATGCATTTTATATTAACCTGGCGTCATAACGTTTCTATCATTTTCAATTGTAGTTCTTATTTTGCCAAACTTTATTAATTTTTGTTTTATTGCAATTTCTTATTCCTTCGCATTATTTTTCTATATTCTGTTTTCTTTGTTACCTCATGTTCCCCTAAATTTAAATAATTATTTTTAAAGATTGCATAATTTATATTATTGCGGAATAGTTTTTTCCCGTTATTTTCTTATAGTTAATCACAAATAATACTCTTTATAATTATATTTCAAATAATAAATTTAGTTTATTTACAGAAATCCGCCTTAAATGATCTCTCAATAAAATTATTGTTGAATACATTAATTTTTAGTTAATTTAAAAAAATACCAAGATCAAATTATTTAAAGTTAATTGCTGTTTCCGATTATACTTATTAATCCAAAGCCTAAGATTTATTTATTTTGATTTAAATGATTTGTTTTAAGATTATTAAAATACTATTTTTATTTCTATGAGATGTAGGCGACGCCCGCTTTTCGTAGACGGCATCAGCGACTTCAAAACTTGGGCGTTTCCACCCTTATTCATTAATTATTAGTTTTAGCTTAATAAATTTTTTGTTCTTATTTTACCTTTTTTTATTTCTAATTTACCATGTTCTCGATTGTTTATAGGTTTTGGTCCCAGGATTAATCTGATGAATTCATATTTTATTGACTTATCATAAAGTTTAACTACTGCACCAGTACATCAGTCATTTGATTGTAGCAGCTGAATAATGGCTTTTAAATCATCTGCTTTTAAATATTAAATTACCGTGACGCGCTCGACTTCCCTGCACGGGTCGCCACTTTTGTGTCACGACAAAATGTGCTTTAATATTAATTTTATTATTTATAATTAACCTTTTTTAGATAAATAACAATCTTTTCAATCAAAGTTCTTATTTAGTAATTTTTGTTTTATTTGCAATACTATCGCATATTTCTTTTAAGCCAGTGTTTTCTTTGTTACCTCATGTTGCCCTAAATTTAAATAATTATTTTTAAAAATCGCATAGTTTAAATTATTGCGGAATAGTTGGTTATTTTCTTATATTAATCATAAATAATACTCTTTAAAATCATATTTCAAATTTTAAATTTAGTTTATTGATAGGAATACGCTTTAAATTATCTCAATAAAATTTGAATTTTTTTCGTTGCATATCAATTTATTAAAAAATTTTAATTAGATTGAGCCAGCCCATCAGTGGAAAATTTCATTAACACTTATATGTTGAGAAGAACTGTTTAAAATTATTTAATTTATTTTATTGAATATCATTTCAACACATTTTTTTTTAATATAATTGATTTGTAACATTAATTTAATTGAGTGCGTATTGTATTTTCATATCGAATATTAATAAATTGACTTTCTCGGGTTCTTTTATTGCTATGCCTTAACGAAAAAGGGGGACTTCGGCTTGTGTGCCGTTTTTGTTCATTTTGGAATAGACGCTAACCATTCGATAAAAATGAATGATGTGAATGGGTGGTAGTTGAGCGGAAAAAGGTCAGTGCTCATTTGTCAGTGCAAATTGAAGGATGAGAAAGATATGTACATGGTGAGAGAGCAGAGAAACGGAGAAGAAAAATCAAAATAAAGCTGTGGCAGAAAAAAGAAAGAAATTATGAGGGCAGAGAAGGGGGGGGGGACGGAGAAGTAAAATGATGAGAACAGAGAATTTTTTTTTTGATTAATTTATTTTGCAAAACAATTTCAATAATTAGAATATTTCTTTCTTGATTCAAATGTGCAATAAAATTAATTGCATTATTTTCAACGCTTTTACACTGATTTAATCATATTTTTCCCCATTTGTTATTTTTTGACATAAATTACCGAATTATAATATTTGTTGAATTCTTAAGTATGAATCCCCAACTTACAAATTAATGTATTGCTTTTTAGGAACCACGAACAGTAAAACTTAATTTTTCGTTTGGTCTATTTAAAAAATATTTTTTATTTTTTCAAAAATAAAAGCAAATATTTTTTGCATTATTACTGAAGATAATGAACTCGTTGAAGTAGCCATGATGCCGCTTTTCGCTCTCGTTTTCTGTTAGACACCACCGTTGAATTGGGCATCGTAAACTGATCTAGGAGAGCCTTTTTATTTGAAATTTTCCTTTGAATTTGATTTACAGTAATTTATAATTCATTTTTTGACTTTTTTATTTTCTTTTTCTTTTATTAGTTCGATTTTTTACACATAATAGTTTGGTTTAAAGAGCATTTTGCGCTCTTGTTCTTTACCAAAAAAATTCGAAAGTGCGTAACGTTTTTAAGTTGCTGCATCCTCTAGTTCTTTTATCACGTTTTCGAATGGCTGCATTCTTGGGGGGTATAATTTTCCTAAAACTTCACTCATAATCGGCGAGTGACCAATTAGGTGGTTTACACACAAATATTCAGTTGAACATTTCCACAACAATTTTATTATATTTTAAATTTTTAGCTGTTCATTTGCTGAATTTGTGAATTTAATTTAGACAAATTTCTCACATTAATTTTTTTCATTTTTAAATTGGTGTTTAACGATAAATATAAATTTTTTCGTCTTTTAACTTTTCAGTTTGTTTATTGCGATTATTTTTGACTTATGAATTACACACTTTTTTATAGAAAATTAAATAATAAAATTTTTATGCAAAAACTTTTGGATATATTCTAATGCTCCAGTTCATTTATATCTTTTTCACACATTAATTTGAATTTTTGGGCTTACACTTCGATGTTGCTTCGCCCCCTGATCAATTAGATTTTTTTTTATGTCATTATGATTCAATTCTCTGTATATTTTTGACTTAAATTTACTTGTTTAGGACTTATATTTTTTTATTTTGTATTTCTAGGGTTTTAGTTTTTTTTATTATTATATACGACGTAAATAAATTTTCTTTTGATCGCCTTTTGTCATTTGTTTTAATGCTTAAATTTTTGTTATGGTTTTCTAATATTTAATTTTAGTTTATTTAAGCAGTTAGACTAATAGTTTTGTTTTTATTATTTTTAATTAAACTTTTTTATTTGCGCTTGCTGCAACAGTTAGTATGGTTGAGTCGTTCAATCGGTGCCGGTTATTGAATTTTTAAACCTGTTAATGTTTACTCAGAAGGTGATTTAGTTTTTACTTTTGGCTTTTAATCTATGAATATTTTATATAGTAATTGGTGGCTAAGATGCATTATTTCGTGTATTAATATAAATTATGATTTACTATGATAATTTATTCACATACGTAGCAAATTATTTTAATTATTTTCCAGCAATATATTAGGACTTTTTTTAATAATTATTATTTCGTCATAAATGAATTTAGTAAGTTTGTGACGTTACATTAAATTTTTTTTTTGTTAATATTTTTGTTTTAATTGGTCGTTTGCATTCCTGTTTTTCTGTTAATTAATTTTCAATTTAAATTGGGTTTCTCATTTATTTTTTTTCATGGTATTGGTTTCGGATTTACTGTTAAAAATATGCAAATTAAATAAAAATTGAATAGTATTCTTTTATATGTCTGTTTTGTGATAAAAATCGCCATCTCTTTTTATTTCCTGTCGAAATTATATAAGTTGTGATAAGTAAAGATCAATCAAACAGAATTTATTTATAAAGTTTACTTCAAGATTATTTACATATGAAAGAGATATTTATTACTATAAGATGCTCGAAGACCAATAAGCTAGTATAAATAGCACAAAATTAAATTAAGCCAAATCCAATTTTATATTATAGCATTGAGAGATTTTATAATAAATATGATGCTTTCCGCCTTTATTTAAAGTTTTTGTATTTTTAATTATTATTGCAGGTAAGTTTGCCGTATTTATAAATAGTAAAGTCACCCTCGCGCTTCCATACCGCTTGGTCAATTCAGCGAGGTCGAAGCCGTTTCATTTATTTTTAATTTCAGGACTAGAATGCGGATTGTTCGTTTTATTGCTTTTTTCTTATATTAGTTTAATTTAAAACAATTATTTTTTGCAATGTAACCCAATAAAAATTGTAATTTTATTCGTTTACCAAATTTTTTATTTCCAGGATATTTTTTTCTTACGAATTTAATTTAATTAAATATATAATTTGAGATTTTGCTTTAACTGGCGTATTATTAAAATTTATTGGTGTATTGGTATTTTTTATTTTGTATTAATACTTTTTTAGTCAATTATTTTGCATTCACAAAGTTATGTTAATACCTATTTGCCTGTGTTTGCACGTCGTACAATGTACGGAATAAACTATTATTTTGAGTAAGACCATGTTAGCATTGCAATAGTGCGAGCTTTTTTGGCGATTCCATTTTCATTTCAAGCTTTTTTTTATATCAAAATATATCGGCAATTGCAAACTATACTTTTGCAGTCCCATTCTTGTTGAACGTCGTGTATGCCTTACATAAAAAACATTTGACCATCCCTTAATTATCTCATTTGTGGACTTGATTATTATGTACCTTTGTTCTACAAAAAACTTACCGAAACAACATCCTCGTAAGATGGAGGTGGAACACGTCCATGCCTGACATCTGATGGGCTATACTTATTCATTTATTTTGCATTTTATTTGAGATTTATTAACAATAATTGTGAACCCTCCCTTTAGATGGTTTAATTTTTAGTTTATTTTAGTTTTTTATTAGAATTTATTAGAGAAAGAAAAATTGATTTTTCCAACTTGTACTTTTTATACCTATTTATAAACTGCATGAAATTTTTTGAAATCTTTTATTTTTTATTTCACAAATGTAGTTGCATATTTGAGGGTGTTTGTAAAGTGCAGAGCATCTACATCACGATGAGCTTTCCCTCATTGATTTCTGCATCAGCATGACGATTTGACCACTTTTGTTCATTATATTTAGTATAATATTAATTGGTTCTTCATAATAAAATTTTAACATTAATAAGGTAACAGATTTTTGTTATCACAGTTCGTCTTTATACGATTTCCTGTCAATGTGTTATATTAAAAATAGAAATATTTTTTCATTTTCACTCAAATTTCGATGAATAGTGAGAGTTGTTCTAATATTTAAAACATTTTATTATCTATAACCACACTTTTACCCATAATACATTCCTTAAAATTAACTTTTTGATTATTAAATGCATCTCTAACCAAAACCTTTTACAAAACGAAAATTTTCTGTAGAATGGCAAAATAGGCGCACATTTAATTGTAATGAAAAAAATTTAAGCAATAAATAGTTATCAAAAAATAAAAGTTTTTATATTTATTATTTGAAAAAATTTGGGTACACATAATGTAGGTTTGATGGAAATATTAAAACATAAATTTTTTTCTGATTTTTATTTTGTTTTAACGTTTATGCCACGATATTTTTTTTTTTACATATGGCATCTGTTAAAATGTGATTTATTTAATTTAAAATCTCAAAAATTTTTAAAAAATTTAAATGATTGATTATGGTCAGAAGCTGCCCAAAAAGCATCTTTAGTTTCTTATAATAATTAAAATAAAATATCATACTTGATAAAAGCTTGTGAAGAGTAAAAAACAATAATTAAAAACAGGCCAGATGATAAAAGTGTTTATAAAATGTTAAATACTTAATTCGTTAAACACAAAGAAAAATACGAGCTTGAAGAGTGCAAGCAATGTTGTCCATGCCAAGCAGGAGAAAAGCATACTTTGTCGAATGGATGGGTAAAGCCATTTAAAATTGTTCATAATGAAAAACAAAACAAAATAATTTTTGGTCAGCGCATAAAAAACAAATGATAAGGTCGAATTACAATAAGTTATGAAAAATCCGGATATCACTCTAGCAAATTAAATTTCAAAATTCTCTACAATTAGAATTTTGTGGGTAACATTAAGGTACATCAAAAAAAGAATGCCTTGATAAAAAGGCTCATTATAATACAATTATAAATTTAAAAAATAATAGTAATGCTAAATCATACAATTTTATTTATTTACGTAAATACATAAGCAAATTGCTTAATTATAGAAATAACAAAACTAGAAAAGACATTAAATATTATTTTTAAATGATTGCATTTCGAATCAACTTAAGCAACATCAACAGCCCATTAGTCCTATGCAAACTACTACTGGCAGCAGAAGTAACTAAAATTGAAAAATTTGGGGAAAAAACTAATATTTATTTAAGATATTGTTACCTCAACAACATTTTTTTGTTAAGCTCTTTTTGAGCTTCCAGTGCGAACTGAAAATAACGAAAAACGAGTGTGATGTTGAATGAATTTCCCTTTTCTCTGTTTAAAGTAAATTTAAAATATTCTGAAAAAAGCATCTTCAGGCGATAAATTTTTTATTTGCCTTGCAAATTTCAAATTTTGTTTAACAAATTCTATTTCTGTAATGCCTGTGCGGCGTAGGACTGGGTGGCGTCGGCGCTCGCTATGCTCATTCACCAGTCGTGCCATGGCTTGTTGGCTATTTTTTTTAAAAAATAAAGTTATTTTTATTTATTTTTTATTTGAAATACTCGAGTAACCCTTAAAATTTTATTTAATCAATATATGCTTTAATTTAACTAAAATAAACTAGTCAAAAAAACCCAGCAAATCATGTAAAAACGCCAGATTTAAACGATAAGGATAATCAATCACAATTGTAGCAAAATAAAAAAATAATACATTAATTGCTATTTACTACATAAATGATTATATTCAGATTTTTAGAAAAGGAAACGCTTACACTTCTACAATTATAGAAATTTATACATATTTTAATAAAACAAAACATATTCATATTAACTTTGTTTGCGCTATTAAATATTGAAAGGACTGCCACCAAAAATTATAAAAACATTTCTTGTCTAACAATTAAAATTCAGATGAAGCCGTTTCAAGCATAAATAAAAGTCGTTCCCTTACAAAATAAATCATTATTTAAGTTAATCCAAAAATGAAATATGCAAAAAACCTTAAATGAATCTCTACATCCATATTCGGCATCTACAACATACAAATCCGGAAAATCAGAAAAAAATAAAAGTTATTTGTTAACCTTTGAAGTGGCGTTTACATCGAAACATTTGAACAAACAAAAAAATTAAAAATACGATGCCTTAAATTTTTATTAAATAAAGTAGACGTTGTACATGATAGAACAAACAAAAATTCTACGCCGTCATTTTTTGAAGAGTTCGTGGACTTTGCCAGAATTTTTTGCTCGAATTTGTAAAGGTCCAGAATTTTTTGCCGGCTTGACCAGAACATTTTTTGAAGACAATAGAACGCCCGTCGATATCACTCACAAATTAAAAATTGTTACAGTTAAGAGAAATTGATTCCACGTATATCTGAGAACAATAAATAATGATATTTAATCAATACATGAATATGCTGTTAGATAAATATTCATAAAAATAATATTTTATTCCAACAAAAAATATTGAACAAAATTGATTACGGTTGACCCTTTTCAAGCAAAAGGGCGGATATCGTCATTTTAAAAATAGTCTTAAAATAAATTCTATTTTAATAACGTTTAAACAAATAGAAAAAAGAAATGATTAGAAATATTAAATCATATTAAAGTTTAAATATAAGCTGAAGAATATAGAGAAACAAAGATATATTTAAAATAAAATTGTTTTATTTTTCAAATATTGAATTTTAAATACAATTTGAGTTAAATTTTGTATTTTATGTTCAGCTAAATGGAAGATGCATCATTTTAAAAATATTTTTAATACTCCGTATACAAATTGACCAATCACCATTTTTCTAAATCTTTTTTACATTGTAACAAAATTCTCATAAATAAATATCATTATATAAGCTTTAAAATAACAGGCCCCTCACCACTGTCTTTTATCTTGGAGGAAGCGGGATGAGCATCAAGGTTGCAGGCGCCTCCGCGAGGCGTGTTGCGCAAGTTTATATTTTAATGCAAGTTAAGTACCAAATTTTTTTAATTATATTACTACTTATAAACAAAATGTAAATATGAAAAATAGACTTCAAGGCTTTTAATTCAATAATATATACAGTAATAAAAATTATTTAAATTTTTTAAATAACCTTTTTGTTCCACATTCTCAACTATGCCAAAATGGGTATAATATATCGAAATATAGGGTTCGAAATATGAGGTCGTCAAAGGCAGACAGTGAAATGTAAAGTGTTTATTAAGAAAAATTATCCTGGCACCGTACAAGATCAGAAAAACTATCTATTCAAATAAAGCATCAGTTCAGACCAGAATGCGTAATAGGGATGTTAATCGCACTCAATAATTTATGGACCGCGGAGGCTTATTCAATATTAAAAAAATAATTTAAATAAAGACATATTAGCACTTTACATTTAATCACAAAAAACAAATAAAAGAAAAGTTTAAAAAATGCAACTTAAAAAAATGATGTTTTTAGTGACGCAGTTTTTGTTGTAAGACCAAAGTTGGGTAGCTCAACAACAATAATATTTTTATGATCAAACCAACAGGGAAAATGTGAACAAATGTTTTGAAATTGATCACTGGTACAAGAAAAGAATCGGAAGGTGAGTTGTGTTGTTGTCCTCTAGATGAGGCACTGTTGGAATGATGTCGGTAGAGCCAAATCCGTTCCCTTTTATACTCTCGACATCAGCGACGGGCAAGGTGGTCCGGCAAGGTGTTTCAAATTGGGGCCAAAACCAATTTGCGTTCAAATTTTATTTGTTTGATCCTTTTCTAATACTTTTTTTCACATTTTTATTATTTCCAATTTTATTCTTTCATTTTTTATTTGGAACCATTTTCGTTCCGTTTATTTATCGCTAATTTTCCCATTTTAACGTTATTATTTTCGCAAACATTTTCGTAAATTTATTGGTTTGTCATCGAGGCTATTTTATTTGGTTTTTCGGCGAGGCAAGTTTATTAGATCGCCGCAATCGTCATTTCTTTTCATTCTTCAAACATTTTTTTTCATTCTTCAAACATTTCTTTTCAGTCTTCAAATATATTTATTTTTTAAATGTTTTAATTATTTTAAATATTATTGTGTTTATTTCATTTATTATTTTACTTTAATTTTTTTCTTCTTATCTTATTTTTGATAACTTTTTCTTTTTTCACGGTCTTCGTGACACTCCCGAGGCCTGAATACTTTTTAATGTTCTTTTTTCTTAACAAGCATAGTCTAATTAATATTGCCCATAAAATAGGCAATAAAAAAATTAATAATACACAAGTAAATAAAGTTGCTAAGATTATCATGATAAGCCAAAAATTGGTTTTAAATATATGAATCAAATAATTTCCGAATTCTTTAATTTTATTTATTATTTCGTCAAATGCTGTTCCTTTGGTAGGGGTTTGGTTGGTGTTGTTGGAATTTTTCTTTTCTTCAGTTTGTTGTGCAATATACACTAATTTTCCTTTTATTTCAACATTGCTGTCTCCTCCTGGACAGGACACAGAACACTTTTCATTAACTTCTTCTATATTATAGGTTAATTGAATTGTTTTCTCGTCATTTTGTATCACAGTTAACGTCAACGGTCTGACTTGGACACTTTACCTTTGCTAGCGCTGTTCCGAATTGGGTGGTACATTTGAAAGTCCAATCGGCGCCTTTAAGGCATAACATCCCTTCAATGATTTTGATTCGATTGCGCATTTACTTTTATCATAAAAGGGTTCCGTTTTGTATCCTTTAAGGGTAATTTGTAATTGTAGTGCAGAATTTTGCTGGAGTTTTGCTTTAAGCCCATTATTTTCATATGATATGTGACTTCCTTTAAAGTCGGTGGGTAATTTTTGATTCTGTCTGCTAAACATTTCTGGTAGAGGGTCCTTGGTGCATTCGCAATGTACTTCATTGTCTCCGCCATTGCATTGGCATGCTTCTGGTGAGAATTTACAGTTAAAATTAGTTGCTGACGCTTCGTCTGGACATCGGATACTATTTCACAACAATTCTTCATTATCAACAATAATAGTGTCGTTATTTTTTTATTTATTATAATTTGATCCAAAAATGGGGGTAGGTGAAATACTTGTGGTAATGAGGGTGACATCCCAGGATGTGTCAGAGTATAGGGTTCCGGAAGATAAAAGCCTGAAGCTTGAAAGTGTTTCTTCATCAAAAGTTGTTCCTTTACAACTTCCCGTACTTGGACATCGTTTGACTGATTCAGATGCAATTTCATAATTTCTCATAAAGCATTCAGTTTGTTTTTTAGAGATTACTAATAAGTCGACAATAGTGATTTCCAATGTTTAGCAGTGGTGTTTCGTGTTTTATCATCTAGCTTAAGGCAAGTTATGTGCTCGGGTTTGATGGAAATTACTGTCGTTTGATCAAAGGTGCATTCGATTTTTCCACGTTCGTCACGAGGACAATTACTCGATTCAGCAATCAAATTTGTCACTTCGTCACAGAAATTAATGAATTTTATGAATGTTAATAACATAACTAACATGAGTATAACTTTTGTTTTGGGTTTAAATGTTTTGATTTTTGTGTATTTTTTACTTTTAGCATTTGCGTCGCAACCATTTCTTAATAATCCATTTCAAAATTGAGAAAATAAATTTTATAATTTGAACTGATAAAGTAAGTAAATAAATTATTAAAATGCTGAGTGAGAAGAATAATGCAAAGTGTAATTGTTGTATACATTGTACATTTTTAATATATTCCCAGCATAATTTGCATGTGATTATTTCACATATTGGTGAAGATGCACAACTAACACGCTTGGTTTCAATAATTGAATTATTCACAATCAGTTTCACTTCTGCATTATAATTATTTTTTGTTATTTGTTGTGGGAGTATTATTAACTCTTTTGATTGAGGTTTACTTTTTGTGACGCAATATGATCCGCTGCAAATTCTAAGTGTGTCTATATTTTCTAAAATATTACCATTTTTTTATAGGGATTTTTGTCTGATTTTTGATAAGATAAATTTTTTCTTTTGGGTCATAATAACAAAATTTAGTTCCTTTTTTATCACAATGGAATTCTTGACAATAAGATGAAGTTTCAAAGTTAGATTGCCCTCCTTGAGGCAAAGGAAAGCTTCCCTTGAGACAGCTTGTGCATATTGCAACCGTATACGTTTGACAAAATGAACACTGTTATCGTACAGACGTACAGCTTGAAACTTGTTTTTTATTTTTTGTGAGCAGTCGTTGGCTTGTTCGAAAGAACAAATGTAATGCCTTTTTTCTTTTAAAAGATTTATTGTTGCGTTTTTATGAAATTCGTTTGTGATTTCGTAGGGGGCAAAAGTGCAGTGTTGAGCCCAATGAGAGCATTCACATTTTGGGCCACAAAACTGAGATTGTTCGGTTATCAAATTTTGATTCGAACAATTAAAGGAATTAAAACATAATTCTTTTCTGACAATTATACCTTCTGTGACGCAAAGGCTGGTCATGACGGTATTGTAATTGTTAGTATCAGAGGGGCACTCGTAAGTTGCAAAAATTGTAGGGGGTGTCAAAATTGACAGCACTGAAATTACAAATAAGTTTGTGATTGAAAGAAGTGTGGCTTTTCTTCGAATTTCATTTATTTCCTTTCTGTTATTATTGGCGGGAGCTGTTTCTGTTTCATTCGGGTGAATTTCTAACGGATATACAAATTTTAAGGGTCTGTTAATCGCAGTTTTGTTAGGCAATTCAATGACTGCGCCTCTTATATCCTCGTCATTACCTTTGATTAGACTTTTTATTTTTCCAGTTTTCCATATTGCTCTTGGTAGGTTTTCTTGAATGATTACTATATCATTTTCTGTAGGGAATTGGTGTATCGCACCTTTGGATTTTTATGTAGAATTTGATATCTTTCTCTCAAACTTTTCAAATATTCGTCTTTCCAAAGGAGCCAATATTTGTCGAGGAGAATAGTAGTCTTTTTCTATAACTCGGCCGTTTTTTCATAAGGATTAGGGTTGGGTATGTAGTTTGGGTCATTCTCCTCATCTTCTTCAAGAATTGGAGGCATACAAATTTTTTGTTGAGGCAATAGAAAGTCAAGGCCTCAAAATTTAAGGGGAAGAAATGTCGTTGTAAATAAATGTTATTGGTCTGGAGTTTACTAAAGCTTCTATTTCACAAAACAAAGTATGGAATATGTCATTTGTTATTAATTTGCGCCCAATTGTTATCCTTAGTGAGTTTTTTACAACTTGGTTTAGGCGCTCATAACAACCGCCTTGCCAAGGGGCAGACTCAATAGTGAAATGCCAAATTATTTGTTTTTGTAAAAAATAGTTTTTTACATCGGAATGGAAAAATATCTCTTTTAATTTAAGTAATTCAGCAATAATTTGAGCTATGTTTGAGTTGTGAAGCGTTGTCGTTCCATATATGCATTGGAGTTCTTTTTCTGGCAATGAAGCGTCGAAAAGCATTTATGAATTTTTCAACTGACAATGAATCAACCAATTCTAAATGTATCAAAATATTAATTCCCTTGCAAAAGAAATTTAAACGCCTTTTCCTATTTTTAGAGTCGTATATGCAGAAAGATGAATAAAGGAGAGTAATTTGCAGAAATCAAAATAGTAAATTCAAAAATAGTAGTTGCATTTAGCTGTAAATTAACTTAGAAATACGTAATTTTATGGATCTTAACAATTAAAAAAAAAGATTTTAGTAAAGTAACACTTAAACAAATACAATTATAAAATTATTATAACATTGTTAAGCTTGTTTAGAAAATCGATTTAAAATGGCATGGAATAATTTTCAGCAAATTAATAAAAAAGACATAACCAAGACAAATTATAAACAGCTGGTGCTACGGCGCTCTCGTCAACCTTGCACCTTTAATTTTTCTAAAAAAACAATTTAATTAAATTAAAAGACTTCTTCAATTTGAATTTTTACAAATTTAAAATAAATAAGTAAAAGAATTATTACAATATTTATACGAAATATTTATTTACTTTAACTGAATATGAAAGTTAAAAGATTTTATTAAAATTATGAGCGTAGATGATAAAAAAAACAAGGGCGCGTGCTTCACACTGCCAAGAGGAATTGCAGCAACAAGCGTTGCAAAGAGGTAGAACGAACGATTTTCTTCCAACCCAAGTTCTGCTCAATGTATGTAAGTAAACTCTTTTTATATAAAATTAATAGCAAAATGTGGTTTGCAAAACAGCGTGAAAAAGCATTTATAACAACTACCAAAAATTAGAAGTTAAATTTAAAACCTAAAGTCGTGCTCAAAGCAATTAAAGGCATAAAATGTATTCTAAACGAACTAGGTCTTACCTAATTAAGTTACCATTGAAAATATTAAAAAATAAAGATATTTAATAAATTAATTGCTGTAATCATATACCTATACGATATGTAAAAACAAAAATAAAAAACAAATAACAGCAATTATTCACAAATGTTTTATTTGTTTATAGAAAATATGTTTTTTTTAATTTAAAAAAATTAGTACATTTATTTCGGTAGGTATCTGAAAAGAGGAACGACATCTTCTTTCTAAACTTTACTGCAAGTTATGGGATTTATGATTAATCTAATTTAAAAAAACACATGAATTTAATGCGCAATCAAAGCAGGAGGCTCCCAAAAAACAAAAACTTACTGCTAATTGTTCGTGGATCAAGAAGCCAGCGGCATACTTTTGCGGCCCACAATGAGCAATTGCTTTTGAACCAGTATTCTGTGACGAAGCTCATGAACGGCGCTCTCACGGATACTTTGAGGGATACTTTAAGAGTAAAATTTAAAAAAAACAATTATTTAAAATTCAAAATAAACAAAATACGTTGAAGACGTTGGGAGATTTCGGAATTTATCAATAAAATTGCATTAAAAATTTAACAATATTTAAAAATTTTAATGTTAGTATAATAGAAACCACTTGATTGTGAATCATTTCATTTACATTGATACAAGAACGATAAAGCACGTAAAGTTAAATATTCGCGATCTGCGTGGGCTGCGACCGCATTATAAAATTTAAATCAAGAAAATTAATATTTTAATTGTATAAAAGATACGAATTATAATAAAGCAACCTTTTTATAGTGTTCAAAGTAAATCATCAATCAACTAAACTAATAAATTCACTATATAAGGTTATCATTGATAAACAAATTTAATAAAAATAAATAAATTACTAAGCAAATAAAAAAAAAGTAATTTGTTAATTTTACAATCAGCTTGTTGTACAAATTAAACAACAATAATTCAACAAAATGTATTTGAGATTTTGAATAAAATAACGGAGAAAATATTCCAGATAAATTTGTCCATAATTATACATAAAAATATAGTCGAAAGAGGAAATGGTTCTCCGAGCGATGAGAATTCTTGGCACTTGATATAAATGAAAATATTACGCGATGCGCTGAATTAATGCGCCTTTGTTCGGAGAATTTTTTAAGGTAAATAAAATTCACAAAAGTTTGCTGCCAGGTTTATAATAACAAGAGAAATTAAAAACCCATTATGTAAAGAACAACATTGTAACCTCAAAGAATTGCTTCAATATATATGAATAAGAAATAATTAATTTCATTTTTAAATATCAATAGAATCATTAGATAATTTTGCTAAATAAATAATAAATCGTGATAAAACGCCTGAATCAAAAAAAAAAGTCGCAATAGAATTTGTTTTGATTCTTTCAGATAGCCTAAAAAATAGATCATTAAAATGCAATAAAACATTCGTAGAATCAAAAGGAAATATTCATTTACTGTTTTCAAATGCAATTAAAATTTTTAGATTATGTGCAATTAATTGGTTTTTCTGTCTGCTCCATAAATATTATAAGAAATATAAAGTCCGATTTTTGGCGCTTTTTACATTGAACTTTTTAAAACCAATTAAGCCCCTGGATTTTTTTCAATTGAATTAAAAAAAGTTTTATCTGCTTTCATTTTTGACTCATATTCTGGTGAGAGTGGGCGAGGAAAAAAAGCCGAAAATTTACAAGAGTAAATTGAGGGTGCTTTACACGATAGGCATAGTTTAAAAGTGATCTGAGTGGTGACAGTAAGGGATGTTCCACTCGTGAGTTCAAAAGACGTGGATTAGAACGGTTGCCTCCAATCAAATCAATTCAATAATTGTATTTTTATTTACTGATATTAATCATTCACTTAATATTTGGAATCTCTATTAAGCGAAAAGTGCGCGATTTTTAAAGTTTTCATAAAAATGTTAAATGATATGACTTTATTATTTGCTTGCGAAAGTTGCCAAGTATTTTTGAGATTTCGATAAAAACTTAGTTTCCTAGATTTATATTTCAAAAAATGAAGCCTAACCATCATAAAAGCAGGCATGCCAGATCTGCGGGTTGGTGGTGGTCATTCCCCCCCCCCCCCACGCCGGTCGCGTCCTTTTGTCCCACAGTGTGGAATGATGACAGAGAAAAGAAGAGAGAGAAGGAAAATGTCTGTTTCACTGTTTCCCACTCTTTTCTCCTCTTTCTCTGATTTGCTTTATGAGTCTGCGTTCTCTATGGCAATCAATGAAGTATGAGTGTCGTGCGTAATTTTTAGTGCCGTTCGATTCCTTTTCGTTCATTTCCAACCATTTTTTGGTGCAGTGTTTGGTGGGCGTTCGTCCGTCCGTCCATTTTTCCTCAGTTAGGATTTGTTTTTTGATTATATGATTTTAAAGTCCCACTATTTAAAATATCGGTTCAACAATAATATTTTTAAAAGATATGCTGACGTACAATGCCATTCAATACCTCAAATATAACATCACGGTGTATTGTATTATTAATTAAATACAAAACAATTGATAAAAACAATATCAGTAAAAATGATAACATTCAAAAATGGAAAAATAAAAAACAAAAGAACACTTTTATTCAATATTTAAACAAAATGCGAAATTACAAATGGCTTAAAAGAACTGCAAATGATATATGGCAGCAAAGTCATTAACCAAAAATTACAAGTCGTGTAAATTGAAGCAGGACGGAAAATGCAAAATTCCAACGGTAGATTATTTAAAAATTATAATTACGTATAGTTTTCTAATCTAAAAAATAAAAATATTTAATAAAACTAAATAAATAACGACCAGCGGAAGCTCAAAATTAAATTTTCTTATTATTTTATAAATAATAATAAAAAAAATTTAAAGTTTTATTACAAATCTAGTTATTTAAACAAAATATTAACGAATGCTCATTTCTGTAAAGATGCACATCTTAGTCTTGCCATGCCAGCGCCAATGATTACACTGAATTAATTTAGAAATTTAAATATTGAATTTCAATTTAACAAAAAAGAATTCTAAAAAATTCAATAATTTGTTTGAAATTTTTGTTATTATCAAACAATATTCATATGTGAAGAGCTGACAAGGGGCTACAACCACTTCGGAGGTCGTGGCAGGTTGGCGCGCTAGCGTACTCCGAGGGGTGCCGTTTGTTCGGGCGGGACTGCGCGCGGCACGGCTTGCGTGAGCCTGAGCTCGGTCTGTGTAATTCTCTGGCAACAAACGAAAGTGGCCAGGAGGTCTAAGAATAAAATAAATCAAACAATCAAATAATATTAATGAATAAAAAAACAAAAATATAAATTAAGTCATTACTTAAAATTCAAAAATAGATTTAAAAAAACAGAACATGTTTAGTGATAATTTAAACTATATAAAATGATTATATTACGCAAAATTAAAAAAAATCTTTTAAAAATTGTGATTTAAACTTTTTATTATATTCAAAAATAAATTAATTTAATTAATTTTCATAAATTAATAAAAATTAACAGATGAATGATTTGCAAACATTTTGACTATATAAAATAAAAAGAAATGCGTACGCATTAACAATGGAAGAAAAACTCGCACGCAATCCGGATTGAATGCGAAATTAATGATATTTATTTAATAAAGCTTAAAATATAAGTTCTTGTTTCGTTCGAACCATTTGAATTTCAATACAATAAAAGGATCATATTATAATAATCATCTATTCAATGCATTCCTTACAACCCTGGCAATTCAAGATCACTCCATTTTTCTTTATCAACAAAAATACAAAAAACATTAATAAGTGTTCATCCACATTATAATCTTTTTTAAACTATTAAGCACCGTTTGACACGTTATTTCTCTGCATATCTTACAAACATCACCTATTTGATAACAATAAATCCATAATCTAACCAATAACATTCGAATTTAAATTACGAAAAAATCTAAACGAATGATAAGTTTAAACCATATGATAAACAATTTAACAGAATATAATGAACCAGGTATAATGTAAATAAAAAAAAATATGATTTGTTTATGTACTTACCAGAAAACTGCTAAAAACATAAATTATAAATGCAAAATAAATTTTGTGTAATGCTTTGGATTTAAGGAGTAATAGTTTATTAACCATTAAAAAGATTCAAAAAAATGTTTACTAAATAACATTTTTCTATTTTTTAAAAATTCAATGATCTGAATTAAATATTTTGCATGACTGGTTCAAATATGCTTCATGCAAAGCTGGAACATATGTTGCTGCAAATTTGGTAGGAGGTCGACCGGCCGGAGAGCCGCCTTCACAAATTTCCATTCATCTTCGATGACACTGCGAATAAAATTAATTTATATTTAAACATACTAATTTAGCAGATAATTAAAGAAATAAAAGAAAGTCCGTAAATGACAAGGGTCTAAAACACACTGAGTTTTTCTTAACGATTTCAATGGATAAATTGTAATTAAATATTTTGTTTTTAATTAAATTTTCTTATTATTTATAAATAACCCTTAAAAATGATTAAAGTTTTATTACAAATCTAGTTATTTAAATAAAATATTAAGAATTAACATTTCTGTAAAGCTGCACATCTTTGGCTTGCCATGCCAGCGCCAATGATTAACTGAATAATTTAGCAATTCAAATAACGAATTATAAAAATTTAAACGGCTAATAACAATTAATTTGGTTTATCCAAAAACCCGTAAATTAAAAATGTGTAAATTAAAAAAACTAATATAAATAAATTAATTTAGCAGCTGTTTAAAAAGTCAAAATATTTATATTCGAAATTAATTTTCAAATAATTGATTAAAACAAAAATCTTTATTATCTTAAATATCAATTTTTAATTTATTCACCATTTTTAAATGGACAATAAAACAAAAATAAATTCCTTAAAAAGGTGGATTAAATATTAACAAAACAATTTAATAAAGGATTTTAAATAAAAGCAAATTATACAATAGTTCATGTCATACAAAAAATATTTTCTCGCAATATTTCAGCAAATATAACTTTTTTTAAATTGTAGTCATTTGTGTAGTAAAAACTAGGGTTGGGCCCCCGCGTGCGGGGTTGAGAATTGCGGGGTCGGGGTTTTTCGGGGTCGGGACTGTCGGGGTCGGGGTTACCCAAATCGGTCGGGGTCGGGGTTTTTTTTCAAATTTATTCCAATTCATTAATAGCCGAAAAAATTTCAATCTTTATCACTCTCATTCTCCACATCAATTGGATCAGGGTCAGTTTCGGGCGCCAACTTCTAATTATCCATATTTGCTTTAACCACCAAAATTTTTCTCACTGTCTTTCCAGCCAATCTTAAAACAGAATACGAAACTCGTTTTTTTATAAAACTTTTTACCTATTTCTCAGGCTATTTGCATAGATAAGCCCCGCCTTGCTGAACAGGCGTTCACTGGATACAGACGTTGCTGGAATTGAGTGTAAATTCGTGTTATTTTTGCCAAATTATGACATAACTCGAAAAAAAATGAAAATGGCCGGAACTTAGATGGTTTAATTAATTACACTAATCCCTTCAAATTTGGAAAAAAATTACAGGGAAATAAGTAAAGAAGTAAATGGCGAAAGTTATTTACCAGGTTGGATATTCAACGAAGATTTTAAAATGTATATCAGTGATGAGCCAGACAAAATCATCATGGGAATCGAAATTGTATTTATACTAAATAACAAATGGAAATCAAGCATTAACAATGAAGAGAAAGCTTTTGGGAGTCCTGCAGCATTTTATGCCTATAATAATGCATTAAATGTTCTAATAAATGAGTACAGATATAGTACAGAATTTTATGAGTAATCTGAGCATTTTCTGCTGATAATAAATTAATAATAATCACAAAATTCATTAATTAATCTATAGACAAATACATAAATAAAATAATACACTCAAGAGTATAATTTTTGTTTAACATTACAGCCAACTAGATAAATTAATCATCAAAAACTAAACATTTTAGACTATTTAAGATCAATACATTTATAATACATTTACAGTTAATTATTTAAATCTTATAGACAAATAATACTTAAATATTTTATTATAGACAATTGAAAAAATAAGCAATTTTACAATTATAAAATGAAACTAATCGCAGATGCGTGACGAGGAGTGGTGATGGCTATCGATTGCCAATTGATGACAGCCGTTTTTCTTTGGCCATTTGCAACAATCAACGGACAAATCAACAAAACCACTTTTCTATACATACAATCCGTTGTTGTATAGCATAAGTTGGCTCGACAATAGGACCAATAAGGTAAAAAAGGCATACAATTCCAACGAAATTTACCTTATTTGATTAGAGGAAATACTGCTTATAATAAAACTTTTAAACTCACATTCAATTAATTAAATAAAATTAATACAAGTAAAAATGCAAAAAAAATAATAATAAAATAGAATTTTCAATTTTGTAAAGTTTTGTGATAATTTACAGCAAAAAATTTTGATCAAAAACAATAATATTTATTTCAAAACAAAACTATATAAGTTTTTTAAAGTTTAAATATAAAAAATTAATTTTTTATGAATTTATGTTGTTTAACAAGAATTATTAAAGAAATAAAATAAATGCAATTGTTATTATCAAACTCCATTATGTTGAGGATGTGTCATATTAAGTTCAAATATTATTTACTGAAAGAGCTTCAAATTCGCAAATGTAAATACAAAATTAATTAATATAATAAATAAAAACATTTAAAACTCAAAGGTTATATGGTGTTTCTTGCCATGCTGACCGCCTAAGCCAATGAAACTGTTTATAGAAAACGATGAGTACGTTGCACTCTTCGCCAAATTTTCGACAAACACAAGAAAAAGTGCGCTAGAATTTTATAAAAATAAGAGAAATAATAAAAGGAACAAAAATCCCCGCAAGACAAATAAATAAAGCATTTAAATCTTTAAAATAATATTGTATCGAAATAAAAAATATATATTTTAGGGAGCATTTAAATATAAGCTTAAATCCCTAAACAGACCAGACATAATTCAGTGTGATATATTATGCACAAACTATTAAAAAAGCAAGTAAATCGCCATAAGACAAATTTTAAAAAGTTTTAATTCAGGCGGCTGCATGTCTTCCGGATTTTATTAAAAAAGAAATGATGACTAGCCAAGGTAGTACTTATCACCAATAAAAAATCTTAATTATAATTCAAAACGCAAATTAAAACATTTATTTAGGCATAAATAAAATTTGTGAAAAATAACCTTAAATTAAATATAGTAAATTAAAAATAAAAAGATTAATATAAGTTAATAATGAGCTTTTACCATAGTATTCAAGTTAATTATTTTTTAAATAATTAAACAATTGCTTTGTAACCACAAAAAAAACACGATTTTTTTTATAATTTACATGTGTTCATGTAGCTATTTTAATTCGTTGCGCCTAATTTGTGGCGAATTGTACACGGAATTTAAACCATTTTTATGACATAGACAAGATTGTCGTGGAATTGACGAAACATAAAAACTTTTGAAAAACTAAATAAAATATTTTTTTAATGCGAATTTGCGGTTGCGCACTGGAACCAAAGCGCAACAATATGCGAACGCCCCTTTGGGGCATTGCAATGAAAAAACATAAGCATAACGAATGCAGCGTCTCTTTAAAATTAATTAAAATTTTTTTAAATTCAATATACTTTAGAACTGGAAACAATTAACATAAAAAGTTTAGGGTAAAATATTGCAAAAGGGCGCAAATTACAAAATAATTGAAAATTATTCTTATATTTGGGTTAATGGAATTAACACAAAAAAATAATAATAATTTATGAAAATGCATATACTCGACATATTTCAATTAATAAACGAAGTTTAATAATTATTCCAGGACGGCTAAATCTGTTTTAAAAATAAATTATACACAAAGCCAAATTGCTTCGGAATTATTTAAAATTTGATACTAAATTAAATAAATATAAATGAATAAGTTATACTCAAAGAAAATAACCAAAATAAACGTGATAACTGAAAACATTATTTTGTTGTCTCAAATGAAATTCAATTAGGGCAACTATTGCTATCTATGATTTAATTAAAGCAAGAAACACCTTGCCTACTAAAAAAAAACTTGATCTTGAGCTTGTTCATTGGCGAACACAACAGGTTCAACTCTTTGGCCCATTAAAGGGTTTCACACAAATCCATTTTGCCAACCACCCCCATTAATCAAAGCAGAATAATTAAAAATTACATTAATTTGCAAGAGCCAGCATAGTATATTAATTATTAAATGTGAAAAGAACCGTGTTACTAACGCTACTGATTAATATAAAAATTATCACTTTAAAAAAACCCAAAATTTTGGGACAGTAATTTGAAAAGCTATTAAATTATCAAGAAAAATACTACTATTTCACAGATTTAAAAAAACTGATCAAACCGAATGTAATCAGATTGAAAAAAAAAGAATCTCTTTTACATCAAATTTTCTTGGTTTAAATATAGAAATGAATCATCCACTGAGTATTGGTTCTATTCCTTTTTTCTAATTATAAAACGTAACAATAATTAATTCGAATATATCCTAACATTTAATTGAAATTTTCTTGTACGCGAGGAGTCGCCGTAAACATGGTTCGAAGATTGCATCGTAAACTTAAAATTATTTAACAAAAAAATTAAGGAAAGAAAATTAATTTAAATTTTCAATAATTTTTTTGAAAAAAGGGAGATAAAAAAAGCGACATGCAGACTACTAATAAAATTTAACAATATTTCATAAGAGTCGTGTATGGACAGCAGATTCAATACTATCTTCATCATAATGCCAAGGCACTATTAGTGAATGGAATATTTATATTGAAATTATATTCCGGGCATCATTTTAATCAAGAAGATAAAGAAATGATTTCATTTTATTAGATTACAGAAAAATGTTTTTTTCAGAAATGTATATATTTTATTAAAATACGCATATTAGTTATATTTACTAACGGTAAACAACTACGAAAGCCGAGAATAAACACCAGAAATGAGCGAACGCATAAGACTATTCTTTTTATTATAGAAACACACACACTTTGAAATTGTATATACCTAAAACAAAGTTTGATACATATAAATAAAACATTCACGAAAAATATTTAAAATTTCTATATATATGATCAACTCATTATTCCAATCTAACCAAATTCTCATATTATCAAAAACAACAGTTGGCTTTACATAAAAAATGCCAGGTTAAAATAAAAATATTTGTATTTATAAACAGTTTCCTTAAACAGGCAAACGATCAATGAAAAGCGTAATGGATTTTTCAACGGTTTACAACAAGCGGAAACAAGAAGGGTTAATGCTAAGCATTATATATAAATCGAACTTTAAAACAATGCGGCAGTTAACTCCAAATAAATTAATACAAAATCACAATACAATTAAGACTGAAAAATATAATGAAGGTTATGTTGGTTAGGTAATTAAAAAATAAAGAATCTTTATTTAAAATTAAATCAAATAAGGTAAAAACAAATAAAAATAAATTATACCTTTTAAATAATGGACTTTAGTTTAGACTTTTTTTAGAAAACCCTTGTCGAGTCGCGATCCTCCTTCGAAATTAACAATAGCTAAAAATGTTAACAATTGGTAGAAAAACTTAAACTATTAAAAAAAATTCCAAACACTGGATTATAAAAGTCGTATATTTCCTAATGAAATATATTAAACTTGATCACTGAAAACCAATAGTCTGTATCACGAGTTTGAAAATTGAATTATTAATTAATTACACCAACGTTTACGTAATCTACAAAAATAACAATTAAATTAAAAATTTAACCCTTCGACAGGACACAGTTTAAGGTGTGTTCGAGCATTAAAAATTAAAAAAAAAATAACGATAAACAAATATGAGTTAAATTTTGAAGAAAAAAAAACCGCAGACAAAAATGATGGCTCATCCAAGCCCCCCATTTTTTTTTATTTCTTTCGGATCCATCGAAAATGATTCAGAAACCCCCCTCAACATCTTTAATTTAATTTTGCAGAAAACACTTTGAAATAAATTAAAACGGAATTTGCAAAATCTAAAAATACAAATTGTATGTTATAGATTTATTTATAGATGGGAAAGCTAAACTAATTAAAAATAAATCTCAATATAACGAAAAATAATAAAATCACAATAGATGGCTAAATATTTAATCACAAAAACCCGCCTTTTCGCTAAGCATGCTCTCGCCACAGTCGCTCGCTACCAGAGCGCATGCTTTCAGCTCGCCTTTTTAAAGTATTTTATTTAAAATGTTAATTAAAGCAAAATACACTGAAAAAGAAAATATTATGCCAGGGAAATATTTAAAAAAAATATTTGGAACCCAAGCATTGCCAAATCGGAATAAAAGCAAAATATTTGAATTAATTTTCTTCGTTGCATCAATATTTGGAAAGAGCTTGTCCTTTCACAAGTTTCGCTTCCTACATTGTCTTCCTCTTTCCCAAATCAACATAATAATTTCAAGTAAAAATTTAAAAGTAATTAAAATTAGAAATTTGCAATTACCTGTTTGATATTAAGACATAAATGTTCACAATTATTCCTCCTGCCAAAAAAGTTATGAAGCCCTTAATTTGATTGCTTAAAAAGTGCCATCATTTTCCCGAGTTTTTGATCGTAAAAAAGAGGGCGAAATTTACATTTAAAATAACATAGACACCGTAAAATTAAAATCTAATGTTCATCTTGAGGAGTATCACTTCTCAAAAATTAACTTAGCATGTGTTTAAATAAATTTATAATAAATGCCACCTAACACATAGATTAAACATTTAAAATGCTGATAAAAAAAAGTTGAAACCCAATTTAATTAGAAAACACTGGTTAAAATCAAAGAATCTTTAGAAATAATTAATATAATCTTTCTATAAAGTTTGATGCGTTGATATAAAAGTCATTAGATTCACATATAAATTAAAAAATAATCTCAAATTCAAACTACGTCTTAAAGTCATTCATTTAAGTTTAAAGTGTTTTATTTAAGTAGTAATCTTTGCATTTCTGTAAATCACAAATAATTAATGTTTAGTTTTAATCAGATTACGAATAAAAGCCTGCCACGGAATAAGATAAATAAAATAAATGCAATATATAACTGTTAGTAAAAAAAATATGTTTCCACCAGGTAACTAGCTCAAAAGTATGGTGACGAAATGTGTAGTTAGTCATATGCAAAAGATTAAAATACAATTAGAAAGATCGGCAACGGCAACTTTTTCAATAAGGGGATGTGACGAGCATCAATACCAGGTGATTTTAAAATATTCAAAAAAAAGAGTCTGACGGCATTATTAAAAAAACAAATATTTAAAATTAAAAATGTAATAAAAAATTAATAAAAAGATTTTTAATGAAAAAAAAATTTAAAAATAAATAAAACAAAGAAAGTGTATTTAAAATAATTAAATGCCTTATTTGTACTTGACGTTTGGTGCCTAAATCTTAACTTATTAAAACTTTAAAAATGCTAACGTTTGTGCCTAATTATTTAAAGGCACGTGCCATGGAAAAGCCACGAATTGCGAGTTAAAGTAAAATTAAAAGTAAAGGATATTTCCTAACGCATAGCTATCGTTGTGCAGTATTACTGAATTGAATAAATGGTAAAAATTACATTTATATCCAGTCCGAGGCGTTTAAAAAAGTAAATAAAATATAAAATTATCGTGTGTGCAAAAACGTCGGGTAAAACAGGACTTAAAAACAATAAATTGAGTATTTGAACTAATGTTTCAAATTATATAATAACTAAATCTACCTTTTAAATTACAAAAAACTAGCTTCTTGTTCTAGGGTTAATTAACTGCTTAGTATTATGGTATTTGCAAAAGATTTGGCTATAAATGTGCACGCACTATATGGAAAAACAAAAACAATTAAATATCAATTAAAACTCATGAAAAAAGTCGGGGTTTGTGATCAAATGTTTATAATTTAAATGAATCTATAAAAAAGACTTATTTATCCTTCGATTAGTACAGAACACTGACCTTTCTCCGTATAACCAGAGCACTCATTTAAGTTCACATCGATTACTTAAAAACTTTATTGTGCCAGCATTTTCTTTCTTTTTTTGCCATATCTCTTGGATTTATTTGTTTAATAAGATAGCAAGTACTGCACTAAACGAATCCTCGTTCTCAACCTATTTTTAAGAATCAACTTGAAAATAGCCATTAAGTCAGTGTTTGTTGAATTTTAACAAAGAGAAACTCACATTCGGCATTATGTTTCGAAATTTTCAATAAATAGTGGTCACACTTCAGTGCCAGCAAAGTTTGATACTTTTGAAAACTTAAATATACCAAAAAGATAAAAAACTTCAAGTATTTAAAATGGCAAGGTACAAATAATTTAAATGAAGATGTTTGTTAAAAATCAATAATTTAAACGAAATGATAAGAGGAGGCTTATCATTAATTTTTTAATATCCTTTAAAAAATTAGATGCCAAAAATTTAAAAAATAGCGTGGATTCAAGCATGCAGTCAAATTTGTACTCATAACAAAATTCAATATTACAATTCTGTAAGTAAACTTTTTTAAAAATAAAACAACTTTGAGGATTGTGTTCGGAAAATAAGCAAGCAGTAGTAGCCGGCCTGGAACCAGGGCAAAGAATTGTAGGTGTAAATGGCGTTTTGCTACACATTAGTAGTACCAGTTGCCGGACCGTTCCAGGGTGTGAAACCTTTGATGTTGCCGCCAGAGCTTTGAAGGTGCCGCGGCATGCAATGCTGCGGCGT
>MEIZ01000203.1:0-13549 GCA_001723225.1 Globodera ellingtonae | reverse complement strand
GTATTGGATGGTGTTCGGTAAATCCTTAAAAACAACCCAATCAAGGTCAAATTTAATAAAATATTATTAATTAAACAATAATAAAAAAAGCAAATTGTGTTACGCCTTATATGCAAACGCTAAAATAATTTGTATGACAAAAGAAATGGATACCAGGCGTACTGCTTGAGCCGATGGGAGAGCGCAAAAAATTCAAATAAAAAAATGAAATAATTCTGTTGAGAAATAAATATGTTTAAAGGCGATATATTCTAATTTAAAAATTCAAATGTAAACGACGATGAATATGATTACTAATTTAAACCTTTTATTAAAGCATTTTGTTAAAATCAATCTTAACATTATTTAAAATCAAATGCAACAAAATTTTAAACTATTATCAATGAATTAAAGTATTTTTAACTAAATTTTTTAAATTATTTTGCGCGCATTATTTTTAATCATAAAAAATAAATTGTTGTTAGTTTAGTCGCCTTTTTTTAGTTTAAGACGTTTTATAAGATATAATTTCCGCATTGGCAGTTGACGAATCGTCTTTTATTGTTTTTGTTCTTTAAAATTGTTTTTACTTCTTTGAGTTATTATTAGGGCGGCGATTTATATGGAAATCCATATTTTTTTTGCTCACTTGAAACGGCTTCTAAATGCCAGAAATGATGTTTTTAGCTTTGTTTGGACCGTCTAGAGCCCATTTTATAATCCATATTTTCCAACTTTTTCCATATTTCGCGATTTTTCAAAAAATTCCTTAACAAAAATGCAATAAAAACGAAAAATACACCCCTAAAAATCGACTTTTAAAATTTTCAAAAAATGCACCCCTAAAAAGACTCCCTATTTGGTCCATGCAATTTTGATCCATATTATCGCCATATTTCGAGATTTTTTGTCCATATAATTCGCAGCTCTAGTAGTAGGGGACCGGAACCAGTACTGAAATGTTTCTTTTTTTTAAGTTTAATAGTAAATTTTTACGGATTTTTAAAATCCCTTAAAAACTGCCTTATAATGGTCCGGTTTTTAGTTGTGGAATGGGTTAAAGTAGCAAAGTAGAATGATTAAATAAATAATTTGCTTTTTATTTCTGATATTTTTTTAGAACAATAAAACCGGAATTAATCAAAAAAAGCAAAATTAAGCGCTAATATGATTTATTMTGATAATGTTTAATTATATTTTTTGACTTAACGCTTATGCAATTGGATATCTAACCACGTTGGTAAAATTAGTTCCCTTTGTATTATTTTGAAAATTAACAATTTACCAAAAGTAAGTAAATTTTAATGCATTATCTAGATGAAGAAAACTTGTCACAAACAGGGGCAACTCGTGTTAAAAAAGTGTTTTCATAATTTCTATATCAAAAGTAATTTTATGTTAACGTTAAAGCCATTTAAAAACTAAATAAATTAGAGAAAGTAATGTTATAGAGTCTAAAAAAATAATTAAATTATTATTATTGAATCGATATTATGAAAGCAGAGAATTTTTAAAAATTAATAAAACAAAATAAAAACTAATCACAATCACTCCAAGAAAAGAACCTTTTAAAAGATAAGAACGAGAAATCAAATTTATTGTAGCGATCGCTGTCAAAAATGCGACATTTCTTTTCGAAACTGCAGAGAAGTTTATGAGCATCCCCCAAATAAATTTGAAAAAATAATAAATGTTACACGATTAGGCAAAGTTCAAACTTGAAATATCCAGCCTATTTTAGGGCCACCTAAATTTGAATATACGATAATTGGAATGAATGAACATTATAAGCAATACCCTGACGAGGTATTAAATAATTTAAATAAATGAATTTGAATATTAGATGGAAGGAACTAAAAATATGCGGAAGGTTAGTAATAACAAATTTATTGAATTCACATATATGCTTACTTATAGGCGTTTGCTGAGCGTGACAAAAATTTGGACCAAATTTTGCCCTGTGAGCACGTCCAATGCTCATCACATTTGCTTAATTTGGTGGTAAAGTGGTTTGAAAGCTGATCCAATCATCCAAGCGCTTTGAGAAAATGCCGTCACATTGTTGGCCACTTCAAAAAATCAAATAAGAAGCATTTTCAAACTTGCGCGACATCCAACAGATTAATGGAGCGTCTTGGAGGATCTTGTCGCTGGTAATACCAATTCGCGCGCTGCATGCATGATTAGCTCTTCGATATGAAGATCGCTTTCAAGGAAGTCGATTTAGTGCGGTTCGCAATGATCAACAGCTTCGAACGCTTTTTTGAGCTCCGATTCAAACGGTTAAAAATAAAGGTTTGCAAAAAATCACTCGGTAATATTTCAGTGCAAGTGGAATTTCAACGTTGTTGGATCCACGCTTCAAAGACAAGATGGCGTTGGAACACCACGACATTTAAAAAGTACATAGGGTTCAAGTTGTAAATTAAAAGTTTTTCCCTTTTCAAATTTATGTATTTATGATCGGCTGAATCTCATAACAAAAACAATATAATGTATTATTTAGTAATTCGCATTGTATTATGTCTTTAAAGATGCATTTCTTTTGTTATTATTTGCTCAATTTACGTATAAAATATAATCAAAAATTTCTGACATTAGTCTCTGTTTTATACTTATTCATAAGCAATTGCTTATTTTAGATTGTCTTTTGCAGCAGCTTTCTCAACAATGGATGATCGCACATTTCGACAACAATTGCTACATTTAGCATTTAATCAAAATTTTCTAATTTTACATATTTCTGAAAACTTTTGTAAATCTGCTTAAAGATTGATACCGTTTCATTAACGCTAGTTTTTTATCATATATTTTTCTGTGAGAAATTTAGTTATTGGTAAAAGAGTCGATAGTTTTTAATATTTCTAAATACTTTATTTTAAGGGCACTAACAGTTGATTAAATTAGCGATACATTATCAATCGGCATAATTGTATAAGGGTTTTAGATCTTTGACTTTCTTGTCGGATTTAATTTCGGGACCTATTTTTAAAGTTTAGTATTTAGAGCATAATTTCTCTTCATAATTTATTTTCTTCCATTTTTTTATATTCACTTTTTGTAAGAATTTTTGTTTATATTTCATTAAGCTGCACAATTTAAAACGTGCACATTTCAATTAGTTTGTTTTGGAATTTTTATACTTATTTAAATTTTCAATTCATAATGTTGAATTAATTTTTATGTTCTATTAAATGTTTTAATTTATAAAGATCGATGAATTCGTTTATGTGTGACGGTGAGCATTTATAAGCCAATTAAAGGGCTTTGGCCTTTTTGGTTGGCGAAATTGTTTCATGCTGATTCTAATTCTGTAATGGTGGCGCATTATTTCCACGTTGCACTTATATGCCGTGCCCTAGTTTTTTTGGCTTTTTTGCTGAGTAACTTTTTAGTTTTGTCATTTTCTTTTATTTGATAAAGAAAAGTAATACAGCACATTTACTATTAATAAAAACGAAAACAAAATGTTTCTAGAATCGTGCATGACGGATCTTCCGTACTGCACACCATTTTTTTGCGTTTGAGAATGTTGATAGCCCGGCGTAGTCTGCGTCGTGATCTTTTTACGAAGACAACTTGGATTTTTCATTTCTTGTCTAAAAACAAAAATTCCGCAAATTACCCGGCATCGTCCGCCCCTACACAATTTTTCTAAAATGGAATGTCTTGTTTATGTTTTATTTTTTAAAATAACTTAGTCATATTTTACTCGACTTTTTGATAAGAATTTTTTAAAATTTGTTTATCAATTTTTTTCCCTAGATTTTAAACAATTATTTTTTTAAATATATTTTTATTTAACCCTGCATTAAAGAATTTTTTGCCAAATTGTAACTGTCATGGGCTCAATACAAGCACTGCATGTTTCTAAATAACCAAGGCACGCTTAATTTTGCTGATACATAAAAATCGTATTCGATTTTAATTTTTTCTTTATTGCCATGTTGCAAATAATTAAAATATAAATTTCGGATGTACTAGCCAGATACACATTTAAGTAACGTTGTCTTAACAATGTTTATCCAACCAGGTAATTCGCAAATGAAACAACTTTATGAGCATTTAAGCTATAAATTTTATCGTTAACTTTTATTTGTTTAATTAGCACAACATTTAAGTTTAATAATTCAAAGCTTGTCACCCCAACCAATCCAAACTTCGTCTTTTTTGGTGTCCAGCAAAGGAGTCATATTAACGTTTTGCTCCTCGACTGAGTTTAAACTTTAAATATTTTGACATTTTTAGTTTAGTAAATAGATTTCATGTTGGATGTTGATTAATTTTTTTTAATTTATTTTGTAAACTCGAAATATTTAACTAGTCCTAATGGGATTTTTTCCCAAAACGACCTCCCTTTCCAGCGTATTTTGGAGAGTCTGGTTTTCACAAAGAGGTGTTGATCAACGTGTCTACTTACCTTTTTTGATCGTATCAAAAGCTATATTAGATTGAATTTTTGGATTTTTATTTATACTGGGTGAATTAAAAGTTTCCGTAAACATATGGCCACGAGAAACTGGGGTTGGTGACGGTTATAGAAGTTGATTAGGATAATAAAAGTTGCAAATGGGAAATTAAATGATCTAAAAAATTGAAGATACTTTCCCTTACCAATTTTTTTTTCAAAATATTGATAATTTTGTTTTATTATAATTGTAAAATAATAATTGATTGTTCTTTGTGATTTACATTGTACATTAATAATTTACATTGTAGATTTAGAATATAAAAAATATTTTTTTTATAAAAGTAATGCTTCTATTTTTTAATATTTCTAGTAATTTTCCTGTTCCAATCATCCGTTGTTCACCCAACCATTCATTTAAGCATTTGCTTCTTACAAAATGATTGCGCACAATGTTTTATTCATTTTATAAAAACATAAACGGCGCACTCCCAATACCTCTCTATCAACTTGATCCGCTTCTTGTGATTTTAAATTTAATACTATCAACACAGTACGTTAGTATTAAAAATAAATCCTTCAAAAGTTATTATACATACTTTCTATAAACAAGTTCTCAATCAATATTGATTTGTAGTTAATGTTTAAATGTAGATTTGAATTGTCGTTTGATTATGATTATTTGGGCCGTTAATTATATGGAAATCCATTTTTTTAGCGCACTCGAAACAGCGTATAAATACCATAAATGATGTTTTTTTAGCCTTGAAGCTTCTAGAGCCCATTATATAATCCATATTTTTCCATATTTCGCGATTTTATCCATATTACCTATTTTCATCCATTTCCATTGTTCAAAAATTTCTTTGCAAAAATGTAATAAAAATGAAGAATACATCCCTAAAGATCGACTTTTTCAAATTTCAATAAATGTATCCCTAAAAAATGACATTTTCGCTACTAAAAATTTTGCCACCAAAAAATGCAAATTTTTGAAACTGCTTATTTTCAAAAATTTTCTCTGAAATGCTTTTAATTTGTCAATAAAATTTTGTGTTGCTCTTTAAGGATTCTTGCCAACTTTTTGCTCCATTTGAAATTTATTTGCAATATTTTCCAATATTTGGTCCATATTTAACAGTTTTTCATTCGATTTTATATTTACTTTTAGGCTTTTTGGTAAAACTTTATATTTATTTGTTTTTGCTTATTCAGAATAAAATTGGCAATTTTTTGAAATCTTTTATCAATATAATTATCTCCCTGATGATTATTAATAAAAAAAAATGCTTGGCAATTGTTTTATTATCAAAATCAATTAATTCTTTTTAGCAATGGTTTAATTCATCTTACATGGATATTCATTTAAAGCAAATTTTATAATAAAAATTAACTTTACTTTAATTTTTAATGTTTTCTTAACCTTATGAAAAATTAAATTTTTTGCGCAAACCTTTATTTATTAATACTTTTTTTACGAGTGGGAGCAGTGTTACGCCAAAGAGTAATTTTCGAAATTTTTTTCGTTTTTCGTAAAAAAAATTGTTAGAAACCCTTTTAATATGCATCGAGAAAATGGCGCTTTTTGTAAAATTTTCAAAAAATTTATGCCAAATTTGAATAAAACACCAATTTCCAGGGACGAGAGACTTCTGAAAATACAGAAAAAATTCGGATTTTTTGCAAAATTAGTAATGCAAATTAAATTAGTATTAACTTTATATGTCTTAACAAAAAAAGAGTAAAATCACGCATTCGGCTGCTTTTTGCTTATTTTTGATGCTGGTTAAGTTTTGTGTTGATTTTTCTGGGTTTTTTGAAAATTAAGGGGAAATTTTTTTAAAAATCTGATAAATTTGAATCTTTGGCATATAATTTTGAAAATTTCACATCATGCGATTTTTCGACTAAATTTTAAAAAAATGTAGTAAAATTAGTTTTTATACCATTAACTGTTCAGAGATGTCCAAAAAAATTTCCCATATATGAAATTGAATTCAAGTGTGTCATCAAATGCTAATTTGTCTACTCTTTTGTTGATTAGGTTTTTGGGGAAAACAGCAAATTCCTTCCAGTTTTGGTTCCAAATCTCTTAACGAATTGAGTCAAAATTTTCTCGACGGCGCCTATCGGCACCGCCGACCCCCGCCCTTTTTTCCCAAAATTTTTTTGAAAAATCGATGGCAAAAAAATAAAACAAAATGCTCATTTGTGAGAAGCAATTGCTCAAAACAATTGTTTGTAACAAGAAATATAACAAATGAAGCAAAATTTAACTTTATTTTTGGTTATATGAAGAAAAGTCGAAATTGCTGCTTTTTGGTGCTCAATGCTGCAACGTTCTTTTTACTGCTTTTAAAAATTTTAAAATCCGAGCCCTGGATTAAGGGTGTTTCCAAAGCCTTTTTACAAGCGGATGTTACTTATATGGCATTATTTTATGACTTTTGGAGATTGATTAGTTCTGAGGAAGTCCCAGACACCCTTTAGTAACAACCAATTCTTTAGAGAACGAAACAAGGTTAATTTTAGTTTGGGCAGAAATCGAATATATTTTTTAGTTTGTTTTATGGTGACATAGACGAGACTCAAGTTAATGCCAATACCGACACAACAATTCATAGAAATTATTCCGGATGCAACAATTTCACTAGAAACTAAGTACATTCTGCCCCGACATTGCCCGAAGAAAACCTTTGTGCATGTAAAGCTTAACTAGCACATTAAGTAATATTTTACAATGTTACAGTTTATCTGAATCAAAAAAAATCTGCAAGAATTTTAAAAATATCAAAAAAGTGGTTAGAAAGTAAAAACGTGTGTTTATGTAAAAAGTTGAATTTTTTTAATGAGCAAAACAACAACAAAAAACAAAACTAAAAAAGGCAACAAAATGCCGTGTGGCCTTTTTTTTAAATACTGATTCTCCTAAGTTTTCATCCGGAATTCCAGGACACAAAAAAGCTCAGAGAACCAAGTCGCACTAGACTCAAAATGAATGATTGTACCGCGCCGATTAAAATGCACGTTAACAAAATTTTTGGCAAAATGCTGCCGAACATTTTTACCGCTCCTTTGCACATGTGCTGGGAGTACAGGATCTGGAAAAGCTCCAGTACTCCAAGTACTTGGATAATTTTGAAGGACGTCCTTAAGGGGATGTCAGTGCCGCCTTCAAGGGCACTCTAAAGGTACTTGAGGGGAGGCGAACCCCAGGTTCCGTGCGGTGGGTAGGGCAGTTGTCCCTACCGTAATCCCAAGCGGTTTCAAACCTGGGCCATAGCCAGCTACCTTAGGGTTGACCCGGTCAGGTGGTGCAAGCTGGGAAAATATATTTGAACATCGTAATACCCTTTTGTGTACATTATGTTATTAAAATTATTCAAAAAATATCTTATAGATATTGAAAATCTTTAAGGCTTATAATTATGAAATTTTTTAATTAGAGGGTATTTTTTTATTTGACTTTTTTTAAGAAAAGTTATTTTAATTTTTAAATTGGAGTATACCTTTGACTTTGTTATTTTGTATTAATAATTTATTCATATAAGTAGCTTTTTAGTTTTGCCGCGGTCTGTAGAGGGGCCAGTGGTATACGGCACAGTCATCCGTGGGGCGTGGTAAAATGGGTTTTAAGGTCACTTTTATTAATCCGTCCGACATGATTATTATGTACCCTTTTTCTACAAAAAAACTTACCGAAACAGCATCCTCACAAGATGAGGTGAAACCCGTGCGGCTGGTCAAGTGTGAAAAATCGTTATTCCTTTAAACTTTTCTTTTATTTTTGAAATGAGCTTTCCAATTTCTAGTTTTTTGTTTTAAATTTATTGAACTATTTTAATTGTCTATTTATTATTCCCTATGAAAATCATATATTTTATTTTAATGGATTGTAGTGGAATTATGCAAGATTAATAGATTTACTAGTTGCTCCAATAAACGATTATTGAATCTAATAGATAAATGCACAACTGTGTACTAACTCAGCCATGTTATCACTTAGCTTGTTTCTCCACTTGCTGCGCCTCCTAAAACGTAAATATGTCTTTAATAAATCCTTATTTTAATATTTATGTTTTTGTCACCTTTAATGATTTACATGCGAGCTGTTTCCATCTTTTTTATTAATTTTTTAATTCTTGTTTCTAGGCAATGAAGTTAAAGTTTACAATGTAGTATGCAAACTCTAATATTATTATTATTAAATTATTGGATTTCGCATACACTTAACGTTATGTTTTAAATAAAAATAGATAAAAGATTTAAATTAATCACCTTTTTAATTACGCATTTGGAAGTATCCAACAAAGGGGGGGGGGGAATTAATTAGTTTGTTGGGTAAATATGATTTATTTTCAATCAAATCAACATTTGATGGTGAGCTTTCAATGAAACGAGATCATGGAAAAATTTTAAAAAAATAGTAATCACGGGTACCTGCTTTTTCATGATCGAACTGGTATTATATGGTGTGCAGCACACTCTCGCGCATCCGGCACACTTTATTTGGTCCCGATCGGACCAGTATGAAGTGAGCATTTGTTAAAAAAACCACGGTAGCACAAATTTATGTCGAGAATCCCGACTTGGGGCCAACATTTATTTAAGATTTTAAATAATATTTTATTTAAAGGATGATGGGCAATAATCGAAAAGCGAACTCTCCGAAGATACGGTGATTATGAAGTATTTACAGTTTTTTTTAACGAAATCAGCAATAAACCAAAATTTAATCATGTATAGAAATGTTTATTGAATTTAAGTTTGGGTAATTAAAACTTTAGTTTTTGAATTAATTTTTCTTGTTTTTTTCAACGCTTTTTTTATTTTATTTTAACTTCAGTTAATGATTATAAAAAAAGTATTTTTGGTGTTTAAGTGTATTTTTATATGGCTTATCACAACATCGCTCGACATTCAATATTGCCATATTTAATAATAAGGGTCATTTGCAGTCATAATTTTATTTTATTTTCTCGATCATGTTTCTTAAACAATTCGGGCAGAACATTGTTGCTGCACCAGTCGATCACATTTAAAGATTAAAAAACTGTTATTTGTAATGGACTCCGGCGGACTTCCTGACTATTATATAGTCAATTAGTTAAACAATTGACAATTCTTTATGAGCTTTTAAAGCATCTAATTTGTATCATTTATACCGCTCTTTATTAAAGAACATGCACTAGGCCCCGGACCGATATGCTCCAAAAATGGCCAAAATATGCGTCAAAATATGCCAAAAATGCCTAAATAATGCACCAAAAATGCCGAAATATGCACCAATGGCACTTTTACTACACTAATTTGTTTAATACTTAATTTTTTGTTCTTTTATCGTATAATTAAGTAGATTTAAAGCTTTTTTCGTATTACTTTTAGTAATTTGGAAAGTTGAAAAATTCGAAAAAATTACGGTAGTTTTACCTGCCAGGCCAATGCATCGCCACACTGCCGATCTCCGCGCCAGCCACTCGAGCGCTTTAGCGCCGTGATTTTCCCCCTTATTTTTATGCAAATTTTCAACGCTTAAGCCTTTTTTCGAAAATGACTAAAATTTATCGTTAAAAATTAAATTATTTTTCAAAGACAGCCAGAACCCATGATTTTGGGTGAATTTTTACAATTTTTGATCAAAAATGTCAAAATATGCTCGAAATATACAAAATATGCCTAAATATGCACCGATAAGCAAAAAACATGCCCGAGCCCCGAAATATGCAAAATATGCAATTTTAAACTTGACCGAAAGAACTCAAACAAACGCGAAAAGGCTATCATTTCTTAAATTTACTTATATGGTCATATTCTGACAGAATTAAAGCCAAATACTATTTTAATGGATTTGGCCTAACCAGAGACGTATTTCTTTAAATTTTAATATTTAGTATTTTTTTAAAGAGTGCCCACTCGATGTAATATTTATTAATTGTTCTAAATTATGAGCTTTGCAAAACTTGCGCTTATTCGACTATTCTTCATGTGATTAATCTCTATCCTATTTATTTTAATGTTTTATATTTGCTACATTGCTCATTATTTTTTTGTGCTATTTAAGTTTTTTATTTAATACATAAATGTGTTATGAGTTGTGGTCGAAAACCTGGTAGCATCTACAGCTTCACTAAGCCGTTGGAGGCTAGCCTTGTTAGCCGTATGCATGGCCTGATGCGTCATTGATGATTTGTTGTAATTTTGGTTTTGATATTATTTCTATACTGAATTCAATTAAATTTTGATTATCTTTTGCTGTTTTTTGAAAGATATAAATATCAAAGAACTGACGTAAAAGCAATACATTCTTTTATAAAATTGCATTTATATTATGTACATTTAATTATAATTGGATGGACAATTCAAATTAGCGCGGAATGGAGGCGTTAGCTGTTATTTTTTTCTTTTAATTGTTCTGCCCAGTCTACGAATTTAAAGGCCGACACTGGCACTTTTTCAAAATAATTTTCCTTTAACCAATTGAAATACTTTTAAAAATAAAATTTATTAGTTAAATTTATTATGTATTGATTTTAATGTTAGGGTTAAAAATGTTACTTTATGTTACTACTATAAGGAAATTCAGTTTTAGATCACCGGGGGATTTCTATAATCTTGGAGATGTGTGGTTCGATTTGGCTGAAAATTTGCATGAAAGTAAAGTTCCAGGGGTACTATAAACGTATGGTTTTTTTTGTCGCGTTTTTTGTCCGGGAAGGGTCGAACGGTCTAACCGCCCAAAAAGATGCGCCCCTTTTTGCCTACCATGTTGCAGTTGGAGGGGCAAAAGTGGTTTAAAGCAGGGTCTGGGAGGGTTGGGTTTGGAGAAAGAGCACAACTAGACAAAATTTGCGTTCGAATGGTATACGTTGCGTGCGGGTCGGTCTAACCGTGTTCGACTTGTGCTTGCCACAAAAAGTCGAAAAATGGCACTTTTTTTTGARTGTTTTGGGAGAAATTCATAAAAACGATGGGGTTTGCTCGAATCGGGTCGGGGTTGGTTAATTATAAGTTGGGGTGGTAATAAGCTACAAAAAATGTTTCTTGGTCGGGTCTGTAAAAGTTTGACTTGGGGTCGAAATGGGTTGTCAAAGTTGGAAAAATTTATTTTTTTTTGCGCCAACTTTTCTGGTGAAAATTTTTGGGTTGAGCATTGGGCTGATTTTGTGGTAGGGCATGCGCCAAGGTGTGCGCTTCAAAATGGTATATCACTTGCCCGGCTTGGTTCGGGTTGAGAGGCGATAAGGGGGGTCTAACTAATTTATGCATAAATTTGGCTGGGGTCAAAAAATGAAAAGTTCGAATTTTGCCTCTGGCAGTTAATTTATATATATTTAGACTCAGCTCGATGAGCTGAGTCGAACAAAAAAAAGTTTTTTCGTTTCTGATCAAAACTGATCAAGTTATAGTATGATCAATTTTGATCAAAAATTTAAAAAATTAAATTTTGAAATTTTAAATTTTTTAAGATAATTTTTATATAATTAAATTCAGCAGAAAAAGATGAGCGAAATAAAAAAAAGTTTGTTTGGTTTTGATCAAAACTGATCAAGTTACGGTATTTTCAATTTGAGCAAAAATTTAAAAAATTAAATTTTGAAATTTTAAATTTTTTAAAATAAATTAAATATAATTAAATTCAGATTAAAAAACTGAGCTAAACAAAAAAAAGTTTGACCATTTCTGATCAAAACTGATCGAGATATGGACAGATCAAGGATGAAAAGAAATAGTGTGGAAAAGTGAGAGAAAGTGGTAGAGATAAGAGCGTAAGGAGAGAGAGAGAACCTTTCTGCTGGTGCAACCCCCCCAGTAGTGCATCCCATAGAACAATTGTTGTAGTGAAAAGTTAAGTGGGGTGGAAAGTAATTTAATTTAAATAAAAATTAAATTATTTGGAAGAAAAAATAAAATAAAAAAATTGAAATTTTAATTTAAAAAATTTCAAAGGAAAAGAAAAGGCTTGCCCGTCTTTGGGGAACAGTTTTGTCACATCAAAAAAGGCTTGCCCACCCCCAGAGAGGGCTTGCCCGCCCATAGACGAGCTTATAATTTAATCAAATTAAATAAATTGAAAAAATGCAATTTAAACTTTTTTTATATGATAAGCGTTTGCTCGGATCGGTTCGGGGTTGGTTAATTATAAGTTGGGATAGTGTTAAGCTACAAAAAATGTCATTTGACCGGGTCTGTAAAAGTTCGACTTGAGGTCGAAATTGGGTGTTGAAAATGGAAAAATTTATTTTTTTTTGCGCCAAGTTCCATGGTGAAAATTTTTTGGTTGTGCCTTGGGCTGATTTTGTGGTAGGAGGTGCCCCAATGTCTGAGCTTTAAAATGACATATCACTTGCCCGTTTTGGTTCGGGTTGGAGGTCGAAATGGGGGGTCTAACCAATTTACACATGAATTTGGCTGGGGTCAAAAAGTGAAAAGTTCGAATTATACTTTAGGGGACAAATGAGACGTCATTTAGACTCAGCTCGATGAGCTGAGTCGAACAAAAAAAAGTTTGACCGTTTCTGACCAAAACTGATCAAGTTACAGTATGATCAATTTTGGACAAAAATTCAAAAAATTAAATTTTGAAATTTTAAATTTTTTAAAATAATTTTTATATAATTAAATTCAGCTTAAAAAGCTGAGTTTAACAACAAAAAAATTCGTTTAATTCTATTCAGAATTGATCGAGTTATGGAAAGATCAAGGATGAAGAGAAATAGTGTGGAAAAATGAGAGAAAAAGGTAGTGATACGAGCGTAAGGAGAGAGAGAGAACGCTTCTGCTGGTGCAACCCCCCCAGTAGTGCACCCCATAGAACAATTGTAGTAGTGAAAAGTTAAGTGGGGAAGAAAATTAATTAAATTTAATTAATAAATAAATAATTTGCAAGAAAAAATAACTAAATAATTGCAATTATAATTTTAAAAAATTTCAAACACAAGGGCGTGCCCGTTCTTGGGAAAACACTTGGTCAGCATCAAAATGCTTGCCCAGCCTCACAAAGGCTTGCCCAACCTCATAGAGGGCTTGCCCGCCCATAAACGGGTTTATAATTAAACAAATTAAATAAAAAAAATAAATCACCCGAATTATTGAATAAAATGAAAACCCCTAGGAACAGTTTCAACACCAACTTCTGCTTCAATATCAATTACCCCCCATCAG